>PVIY010051271.1:0-15769 GCA_004026745.1 Myrmecophaga tridactyla
GCCACCGCAACTTTGGGAACTCACGGTTCTGTGGGGGCTCGCAGCCAGTCCAGCTGGTCCAGACTGGGGTACACTGTGTGTCCGGTCACTGACGTGGCCCTAGGAGCTGTTCTGTACTGTCTGGTTATTTAGTAGTTGTTCTGGAGGACAAACTAAAATGCACACATTGTTAAGACACCACCTTGACCCAACACCTCTTTCCCTTATTTTTGAAGGACAGTTTTTCTGGGTATAGAATTCTTGGTTGGCAGTTTTCCTCTTTCAGAGTCTTAAATGTATCACATCACTGCCTTCTCACCTCTATGGTTTCTGTTGAGAAATCCACACATAGTCTTATTGAGCTTCCCTTGTTTCTGGTGGATTGCTTTTCTCGTGCTGCTTTCAAAATTGTCTCATTTTCTTTGACATTAGACAATCTGATTAGTAAGTATCTTGATGTGTGTCTATTTGGGTCTATTCTGTTTGTTGTATGCTGCACTTCTTAGATCTGTAATTTTATGTCTCTCATAAGAAAGGGGAAATTTTCAGTGATTGTTCCCTCCATTCGTCTTTCTGCTCCTTTTCCCTTCTCTTTTCCTAATGGGATGCCCACAATACAAATATTCATGCACTTCATGTTGTCATTCAGTTCCCTGAGACCCTGTTCATATTTTTCCATTATTTTCCTATATTTTCTTTTGTTTATTGGATTTCAGATGTCCAGTCCTCTAGTTCACTAATCTTTCCCTCTGCTTCTTCAAATCTATTGTAGGTTTCCACTGTTTTTTCATCTCTTCTATTGTGCCTTTCATTCCCATAAATTTGGTGATTTGTTTTTTTCAAACTTTCAAGACTTCTTTATGTTCACCCAATGTCTTCTTTCTATCCTCCCTCAAATCTTTGATTTGATTTTTGATGAGATTTTGCATGTCTGTTTGATCATCCTGAATTAGTTGATTCAGTTCCTGTATCTCAGTTGAAGTGTTGGTTTGTTCCTTTAACTGGGCCATATCTTCAATTTTCCTAGTATGACTCATTATTTTCTGCTAGCATCTAGGCATTTGATTTCCTTATTCTAGAAGTTGTTTCCACTCTTTTACCTAGGGTTTTCTTGCTGGATGGCTTTGCTCTTCATCTGTCCTTTGATGTTTGGTTCAACTTATTCTAGACATAGGTTCTGTTTAACTTATCAGAATTTTTCCATTCTTGTTTTTCTGTTTCTTGCCTTGCCTATGTGGGGCTTTTTTTTTTTTTTTTTTAAAGGAGGGCCTCCCCAGATATCATCAACCTGAGAGTTTCCCAGGCCAAACCAGACAGGCCCACTTCTCAGGAGAAGAGAGTAGCCAGCATCGGTTTTCCCTGAGGGTGAGACCTAGCAGGTTGTCAGACTTTCCTCTGAAACCTCTAGACTCTGCGCTTTCCATATCCTGCCCAATATGTGGCACTTGTCTGCCCCTGGCTTCCTGCTAGTTTAAGTGATGTGACGCCTTTAATATAGCAGACTCTCCCTTCTGGGGGCTTGGTTGAGATAGATATGAAGTAGTAGGATGGCTTTAATAGCTTTAGTTTTCCAGTCCCTGGGGCCTGAATTTCCATTAGGAGAGCCTCAACTTGAGCTGGGCCCTGCCCACGTTTTCTTGGGGATGATATGCCTTTTAAGGAATTAACCCCTTTTACTTTACTAGTTTCTTTGTCTCTTAGAACTGCCTTAGTTCTGCCCTTGCCTGGGGCAGTGTTGGAGCCTGAGAGTGCTTGCAGTTCTATCTAATGAGATATTTAAGAAGTAAAAAAAGCAAAAAATCCTTTTCAGAACCAGATCCCTGCTCCTCAGGTTTGTCAGTCAAGAGTTGGTATGTGGCTTTGGGGTCTAGCCCTTTTCCAGTGTCTTTTTTGCTGTCCAACTCAAAAAGCCTCTGTTGTTTTTCTCCATCAGCCCTATCCCATCTCTGCAGGGGAAAAACTCCTAGCTCCTTTAGTACCTATTCCAGGTTTATCTGTGCTAGTGTCCTGTTTGCAGTAGTCAGAATTTGTTAATTAATCCTGCAATTGGAGCTTGGTTGAGCTAAGCCTTGCTACTAGTAAAGTTTGTTTCCTTTCCCCTCAGGAACCAGCCTGCTTCCCTTCATGAATCTCCTCAGGAGGTGTTTTCCTTCTTCATTTCCAAAGGTTGCTGGCTGGTGGACTCTGCTTCTCACAGCTATGTCCTTCTGCTCTCTCTGAATCTCCAGCTTTCTCCAAAATGTTTCCTCTTTTATAGGATTCCAGTAAGCTAAAGTCCCACCCAAATGGGTGGACACATGCCTCCACCTAATCCAGCTTAACAACCACTTTTGATTAAATCATGTCTCCAGGGAGATGATCTAATTACAGTTTCAGGCATACAATACTGAATAGGGATTAGAAGAAATGGCTGCGTTTACAAAATAGAATTAAGATTAAAACAGCTTTTCTAGGGTACATAAATCATTTCAAACCAGCACATAAGGTTTCAGTTCACTGGGATCAATGTCCAAGAGTACAATTGCTGAGTCGTGTGGTAGTGGTATGTTTAGTTTGATAAGAAAATGCCAAACTGTTTTCCAGAGTGGCTGTACCAAGTTACATTCTCAACAGCAATATATAAGTGATCCAGTTTCTTCACATTCTTGCCAGCATTTGGTGCTATCACTAGTTTTTAGTTTAGCTCTCTGATAAGTATACAGTAATATCTTGTTGTGGTTCTAATTTGCATTTCTCAAGTGACTTGATGTTGAATGTCTTTTTTTTATGAGCTTATTTGCTACCTGCATATCTTCTTAAGTGAAATATCTGCTTATATCTTTTGCCATTTAAAAATAGGATTGTTTCCTTTTTTGCTGTTAAGTTTTATGACTTCTTTATATATTCTTGATACTAGTCCTTTCTTGGATATGTGATTTGCAAATATTTTCTACCAGCTGTAGTTTGTCTTTTCATTCTCTTAACAGCTTCTTTCATCAAGTAAAACTTTTTAACTTTGATGAGGTCCAAGTTATCACTCTTTCCTTTTATAGATTTGCTTTTGGTATCAAGTTTAAAAACTCTTTACCTAGCACTATATCCCAAAGATCTTCTCCTGTTTTTTTTTTCTAAAAGTTTAATAGTTTTATAGTTAAGTCCATGATCCGTAGTGAGTTAATATTTTTATAAAGTGTGAAGTTATTTTTTTTTTGCCTATGGATGTCTAATTGCCCCATCACCATTTGTTGAAAAGACTATCCTTTTCCAATTTAAATGTGTTAAAAGTCAGTTGGAGAACCCTCATAACCTTGGATTGGATAATGGCTTCTTAGATATGACACCAAAAAACAGAAGTGAAAAAAAAGAAAATAGACAAATTGGATTTTATGAAATTAAAAAAAATCTTTTTTGCTCTGAAGGACACCATCAAGAAAGTGAAAAGAACCTACAGAATGGGGAAAATTTGCAAATCATATATCTGATAAGTAACTTGTGTCTAAAATATATAAATAATTCTTATAATGCAACAACAGAAAGACCAACAATCCAATTAAAAAATGGGCAAAGAGTCCCCTTGGGGGACTGGGGAGAAAGGAGGAAATATTCAGCTTCCCCACCTGGGGAATTCCTGATATTCTCACAAGCTATGGGGACACCCGATTCAATAGGTTGAGCCCTTGATCTTGGAGTTTGCACCTGTGAAACTTATTCCTGAAAAGGAGAAGCTAAGCCTATTTATAATTATGCCTACGAGTCACCCCCAGAGAACCTCTTTTGCTGCTCAGACATGGCCTCTCTCTTTAGGCCAACTGGGCAGGTGAACTCACTGCCCTCCCCATTATGTGGGACATGACTCCCAGGTGTGTAAATCTCCCTTGCAGTGTGGGACAGGACTCCAGGATGAGCCAGGACCCAGTATCATGGGATCGAGAAAGCCTTCTTGACCAAAGGGGGAAGAGAGAAATGAGAGAAAATAAAGTTTCAGTGGCTGAGAGATTTCAAACAGAGTTGAGAGGTTATCCTGGAGGTTATTCATATGCATTATATAGATATACCTTTTTAGTTTATGGTGTATTAGAGTAGCTGGAGGGAAGTACCTGAAACTGTTGAGCTTTGGTCCAGTAGCTTTGAAGATGATTGTATGACTATATAGCTTTTACAAGTAACTGTGTGTGCCAGTTTGAAAGGATGTATATACCCTAGAAAAGCCATGTTTTAATCTTAATCCCATTTTGTAAAGGCAGCCATTTCTTCTAATCCCTATTTGGCACAGTATGTTTGAAACTTTAATGAGATCATCTCCCTGGAGATGTAACTCAATCAAGAGTGGTTGTTAAACTGGATTAGGTGCAGACTTGTCTCCACCCATTCTAGGTGGGTCTTGATTACTTTACTGGAATCCTATAAAAAGAGGAAACATTTTGGAAAAAGAAGGAGATTCAAAGACAACAGAGAATGCTATACAACCATGAAGCAGAGAGTCCACTGGCCAGCAACTTTTGGAGATGAAGAAGGAAAATGCCTCCCAGGGAGTGGAGAGGAAGCTAGCAGATGATGCCGTGTTCACCATGTGCTGTTCCAGCTGAGAGAGAAACCCTGACCATGTTCGCCATGCACCTTTCCACTTGAGAGAGAAACCCTGAACTTCATTGGTCTTCTTGAATCAAGGTATCTTTCCTTGGATGCCTTAGATTGGACATTTCTGTAGACTTGCTTTAATTGGGACATTTTCTTGGTCTTAGAATGGTAAACTAACAACCTATTAAGTCCTCCTTTTTAAAAGCCATTCTGTTTCTGGTATATTGCATTCTGGTAACTAGCAAACTAGAACACTGTGTGACTGTGAAAACCTTGTGTATGAAGCTCCTTTTATCCAGGGTATGGACAGATGAGTAAAAAAATAAAGATAATAAATAAATAAATAATGGGCTTTAGTGTTAAAATAAATCAGGTAGATTGAAATACTTGTGGTCAATGAGAAGAAGGGGTAAAGGGATGTGTGAGTTTTTTTTTCCTTTTTATTTCTTTTTCTGGAGTGATGCAACACCATGATATTCTAAAAATGATCATATTGATGAATACACAACTATGCGATGATATTGTGAGCCATTAATTGTACACCATGTATGGACTGTATGTGTGTGAAGATTTCTCAATTAAAATACAAAATAAATGCACAAAGGATGTGAATTGTCATAACTCCAAAGAAGAAATACAAAATGCCAAATAGACATGTAAAAAGGTGTTCAGCATCATTAGCCATTTGGAAAATGCAAATCTTAACCATAATGAAATACCACCTTATACCCAGTAGGATGGCTATTATTAAAAGCAATTGAAAATAGCAAGTGTTAGCGAGGATGTAGAGAAATTGGAACCCTCATATATTGCTGGTGGGAATATAAAATGATGCAGTCACTTTGGAAAAGAGTTTGGAATTTCCTCAAAAAGTCAAGTATAGAGTTACTATATGATCCCACATCTAGGTATATAATCAAGAGAATTGAAAACACACATGTACACAAAAACCTGTAAATGAATGTTTATAGCAGCATTATTCATATTAGCCAAAGAGTTGAGACAATCAAAATGTTCATCAACTGATGAATGGATAAATAAACTACATATTCATATAATGGGATATTACTCAGAATAAAAATAATTAAGTTTTGGTACATGCTGCAAGATGGATGAACCTTGAAACTTTATGCTAAGTGATTGAAGCCAGACACAAAAGGCCAAATATTGTATGATTTCATTTATATGAAATGTTTGGTATAGGCTAATACATAAGAGACAAAACAAAGGTTAATGGTTTTCAGGGGTTCAAAGTATGGGGAAAATGGGATGTGACTACTAATGAGTGTGGGGTTTCTTTTAAGGGTGATGAAAATGTTCTGGAATTAGATGTTTGCACAATTTCTGAACATAGTAAAAACCACTGAATTGTACACTTTGATAGGATGAATTTTATGGTATGTGAATTATATCCCAATAAAATATTCTAAAAAAGAATGTATGTTATGTATTTTACAGATAATTAAATAAATCTGTAAAATATAGAAATATGAAAAATATCTGATAAGCATTTTTCTGAGTTCTTTGCTCTTTTCCATTTATCTATGTATTTATCCCTCAGCTAATGCCACACTGTTTTGATTAATGTAATTTACCGTGTTTTAATATTGGATTGAATTGTTCTTCCCATTCTATTCCTCTTTGCCAAGATTGTTTTTGCTATTATAGGATCCATATTTTTCCATAAAAATTTTAGGATAAGTTTATCTTTATCTACAAATATTTTCCTGGGATTTTGATAGAAATTACACTAAACATGTTTATCAACTTGGGGAGAATTGACATATGTACTGTATTAAGTCTTCTGAACCATGGCCACAGTATTTCTTTCCATTTATTTAGATCTTCTTTGATTTCTTTTATCAGCATTTTGTAGTTTTCAGCATATAGATTCTGTATGTATTAAAAGAAATTATACCTAATTATTTCATTTTTTGGGTGGTTGTAAATAGTATTGTGTTTTAAATTTCAGTTTCTATGTGTTCATTGTGAGTATAAAGAAATGTGATTGACTTTTTTATTTTTAATTTTTAAATTTATTTGTGTGATTGACTTTTGTGTTGATCTTGTATCCTGCAACATTGCTGAACTCACTTATTAGTTTTAGGATGCTTTGGGTATATTCCTGGGGATTTTCTACCTCGACTGAAATGCCATCTGTAAATAGAGACAGTTTTATTTATTATTTTCTAATCTGTATGCCTTTTGATTTCTTTTTCTTGCCTTATTGCAAAGGCTAGAACGTCCAGTAGTATATTGAAAACGGGTAGTGAGAATTGACATCCTTACTTTTTCTCCCCTGCCTTAGGGAGAAGGCATTCATTCTTTCACCATTAACTGTGATATTAGTTCTAGGTTTATTGGAGATGCTCTTTGTGAAGTTGGAGTTAAAATAATTTTCTATGTTAAATGTTATAAATATATTTAATTTAGGGTATTGTCAATTTTCCCTGAAGAGAGGTTGTTCTAGTTAAAATTCCTACCAGCAATGTTTGAGAATGTTGTTCCCCACATTCTCTATAACATTATATTTCTTCAAACTTAATGATTTTTGTCAGTTTGGTATGTGAGTAGTAGTATTTTATTATAAATCATTTGAATTTTTGGCGTTTCTTACGTGCCAAAGTTTTGCATTTTTATGTCAGCAAATTTATCTGTCTTTTGCTTCTTTTGGAGTTTATATTGTTTCAAAAAGTCTTTCTCAATTTCAATTAAATTTTTTTGTATATTATATGATTCCTTAAGATTTAATTTCTTTTTAGACCTCTGTCAATGTTACATCATGTTCTTAGACTCAGAATATCTTTGACAAAATACAGCTTCATATTTTTGCTGTTGTCTGTCAGCATAAAAACAACTCCCATCTGTTTTGCTGTTTTAATTTCCATCATGAATTGTATTAGTATAGTAAAAATTACTAGTGTAAATGTAGGTTATTATTCAGAAAAATATATTGCAAATATTGAGAGAGGTGGGGTATATTATGGTGAGACACAGATTCAGAGTCAGAAGACCCGGATTCAAGTACTGTACTCACCTCTGGAGTTGTGTGGCTTTAGAAAAGTTACTTAATTCCTCTGGACTTCAATTTCTGTTTTATAAATTGAGGAAGTTGTGCCAGATGATCTCTGAGTTTTCCTTCTGTTTTGCACATCTCTGAATCTATCCAGATATGTGTTGTTAAATTCTTAGCTTGCAATTACAAATGGTGTAGAAAATTTGAGCATATCTGTCTTTCTCCAATACAGTATCTAATTTGCTGATGTGAAAACAGCTGTGGACTGTTTTGTGTTTACATTGTAGTACATGTCTGTCTACTCTTAAAAACATTATATTGCTAACATTTTTGTTGTCTATTGTTTTGTAGGATTGACAAAATCAGTAAAACTCACTTCACAGTTTTAAAAAAGTGGAAACATATATCCAACATAAACTTTTCCATCTCAGCTGTCAAACATACCATTGAGTGAGATTAATCACATTTACAATGATGTATTCCCCTCATCATCATGACCTAAACTTCCCATTACCCCAAACAGAAACCCTACACCTATTATGCATTAACTCTTTATTGCTGACCCTGACTCCCGGTAACCTATATTCTACTTTCTCTATGAGTTTACATATTCCAGCTATTTCATATTAGTAGAATCATATGACATCTGTTCCTTCGCGTCTGACATATTTCACTCAACATGGTATCTTCCAGATTCACCAGTGTTGTAGCATGTATCAAAATTCCATTCTTTTTTAAGGCTAATATTCCTTCTTTGTCTCTTTGAACTGTTTTATATTTGAAGTTTAATTTATTGGATAGTAGTATAGCTACTTCTTCTCTTTTCTGATAGTTATTTGCATGAAATATCTTTTTCCAACCTTTCACTTTCAACTTATGTTTATTCTTGGGTCTAAGATGTGTTTCCTGTAGACAGCATATAGATGGGTCCTGTGTTTTTAATCCATTCTGCCAGTCTATGTCTTTTGATTGGAGAGTTTAATCCATTAACATAAGAAGTACTTTCTTCTACCATTTTGCCTTTTGGATTTTATGTCATATCTAAATTTTTCTTCTTTTTACCTTTACTGATAGTTTTCATTTCTACACTGTTCTCCACACCTCTCTCTCTCCTGTCTTTTCATATCTGCCTCTAGATCTCCCTTTAGTATTTCTTACAGAGCTGGTCTCTTGGTCACAAATTTTCTCAGTGATTTTGTTTGTCTGAAAATGTTTTAATTTCTCTCTCATTTTTAAAGGACAGTTTTGCTGGATGTAGAATTCTTGGTTGACAGTTTTTCTCTTTTAGTATCTTAAATATATCATCCAACTGTCTTCTCGCCTCCATGGTTTCTTCTGAAAAATCTCTGCATAGTCTTATTGGGCTTCCCTTGTATGTGATGGATTGCTTTTCTCTTGCTGCTTTCAAGATTCTCTCTTTCTCTTTGAAATCTGACATTCTGATGAGTAAGTGTCTTGGAGTACGTCTATTTGGATCTGTTCTGTTTGGGGTATGCTGCACTTCTTGGATCTGTAATTTTAAATCTTTCATAAGAGTTGGGAAAGTTTCAGTAATAATTTTCTCCATTAGTTTTTCTCCTCCTTTTCCTTTCTCTTCTCCTTCTGGGACACCCACAGCACGTATATTTGTGCACTTCTTGTTATCATTCAATTCTGAGTCCCTGCTCATATTTTTCCATTCTTTTCCTTATATTTTCTTTTGCTTGTTGGATTTCAGATGTTACATGCTCCAGTTCACTAATCCTCTCTTCTGCCTCTTGAAATCTGACATTGTAGGTTTCCATTTTTTCCCCAACTCTTCTCCTTTGCCTTTCATACCCATAAGTTCTGTGATTTGTTTTTTTCAGACTTTTGATTTCTTCTTTTGTTTATTCCTTGCCTTCTTTATATCCTCCCTCAATTCATTGATTTGATTTTTGATGAGGTTTTCCGTGTCTTTTTTAACATCCTCAATTAACTGTTTCAACTCCTGTATTTCATTTGAATTGTTGGTTTGTTCCTTTGACTAGGCCATATCTTCAATTTTCCTAGTGTGACTTGTTATTTTTTGCTGGCATCTAGGCATTTAATTACCTTAATTAGTTTATTCTGAAGATTGTTTTCACTTCTTTTACCTAGGATTTTCTTCCTGGATGACTTTGTTGTCTGTCTGTTCTTTGACATTCAGTTCAGTTTATTCTGGACCACTAGCTTAGGTTTTGTTTAACAGAGCAGAATTTTTCAGTTCTTCTTTTCTTGTTTCTTGCCCTGCCTGTATGATGCCTTTTTCACCCCACCCTTAGGAGGGTCTACTTAGGTATTAATAGACCCCAGACAGATTTTCCCAGACCAAACTGGCCTCCTATTAGGAGGAAAGAGTCACCTGCATCAGTTTTCCCTGAGGGTGAGACCCAGCAGATTGAAAGACTTTCCTATGAAGTCTCTGGACTCGGTGTTTTTCCTATCCTGCCCAGTATGTGGCGCTTTTCTGCCTGCAGGTCCCATCAGCATAAGGTGATGTGGTAATTTTAACTTCAGCAGACTCTCCCTCCTGGGGGCATAGTGGAGACAGAGGAGAAGTTGTAGGCTGGCTTTCATGCTTCAATTTTCCAAACCCTGGGGTCTGAATTCCTTGAGGGAGGGAATCCACCTGAGCTCGGCCCCACCCCTCTCCTGGGGAAGGCACAGGCTCCAGATAAGCTTTCAAACAAGCTTGTTTCTACCTATGCCTGGGGCAGTTGCAGCCTGAGAAGCCCTGCTGCTATATCCAAAGGCAGTCAAGTCTTTGTAGAAACACAGCCACAAAAAAGAAATTGAAAAATCCTTCTCAGTGCAGGACCCCCTGTTCCTCAGGTTTGCCAATCAAGAGCATAAGTTGGTATGTTGCTTTGTGTACCTTCAGATCCTATGTGCCCCCCCTTTCCTTCAGGGCCCAGACCCTTTCAAGTACTATGTGTTATTTGATTCAAAAAACCTCTGTTTCTTTTTTTCTTTTTCTGTCAGCTCTGCACCCTTGGCACTGAGGCAAAAATCAGCAACCTCCACTTTGAAGAGGTTCAGCTGGGCTGAGGGCCTATTTTTAGTAGTCAGAATTTGTGAATTAATTCCACAATTGGAGCTTAGTTGTGCTCAGCCCCTGCTGCTAGTGAAGTTCCATTCCTTTCCCCTCTGGGAAGCAGCCTGTGGGGGAGGGGCACCAGCCAACCTGGCTTGGGGCACTCATGATTCTGAGGGGGCTTGCAGCTGGTCCATCTGGCCCAGACTGGGGTATGCTGTGTGTCCAGTCACTGATGTGGCCCCAGCTGTTGTTCTGTACTGTTCCTGGCTATTTAGGAGCTGTTCTGGAGGACGAACTAAATCCCACACCTTGCTAAGCCATCATTTTGGCACTCTCTCTCTGGTGGGATCTTTTTGATCGTTTCCATGGAGATGTGACCCATCCAATTGTGGGTGGTAACTTTTGACTAGATGGTTTCCATGGAGATGCATCTCCACCCATCCAAGATGGAGTTGCTTACTGGAGTCCTTTAAGAGGGAATCGTTTTACAAAAAAGCTTTAGAGCCAACAGAGCAGAGAGAGCCATACAGCCAGAGACCTTTGGAAATGCATAAGGAAACGCCCTCAGGAAACCTGTTGAAGAAGCCTGGAGACAAAGCTAGCAGACGTCACCATGTGCCTTTCCAGCTGAGTGAGAAACCCTAAGCATCATTTGCCTTCTTTTTTAAAAAATTTTTATTAATAAAACCAATCAACATACTTAATGTATGAACATTCCATACCTGGTGTGCAATCAATGGTTCATAATATCATCACATAGTTGTATATTCATCACCATGATCATTTCTCAGAACATTTAAATCACTCCAGAAAAAGACCACTAGTATTTTCCTCTGCCCAATTAATTTAACATTTTCCCCCTATTATTTATTTATTTTTAATCCATACTTTTTACTCATCTGTCCATACCATAGATAAAAGGAGCATCAGAACAAGGTTTTCACAATCACGCAGTCACTTTGTGAAAGCTATATCATTATACCATCATGTTAAAGAAACATGGCTACTGGAACACAGCTGTACAATTTCAGTTTCCTCTAACCTCTGTAATACACCTTAAACTAAAAAGAGGCTAACTATATAATGCATAAGAATAGCCTCCAGGGTAACCTCTCGACTCTATTTGAAATCTCTTAGCCACTGACACTTTATTTTGTTTCATTTATCTCTTCCCCCTTTCAGTAGAGAAGGTTTTCTCAATTCCTTGATGCTGAGTCCCAGCTCATTCTAGTATTTCTTGCCCATGTTGCCAGGGAGGTTCATACCCCTGAGAGTCATGTCTCATGCAGAGAGGGGAAGGGCAATGAGTTTGCCTGTCATGTTGGCTGAGAGATAGGCCACATCTGATCAACAAAAGAGGTTCTCTGGGGTGACCCTTAGGCCTAATTTTAAGTAGGCTTAGGTCATTGGCCTTCTTGAACCAAGATATCTTTCACTGGATGGCTTAGTTTGGACATTTTTAGAGCCTTCCCTTAATTTGGGCATTTTCAAAGCCTTAGAACTGTAAGCTTGCAGCTTAAAAAAATTTCCTTTTAAAAGCCATTTTATATAGCGCTCCAGCGGCTTTTACAAACTAAAACACTTGTATTCCTCAAAAATGTGGAAGGGATTCACATATATAGGCTACTACAATACTTCTTAAAATCTTTTGTTTTTCTACCCACTTCTCTCACAATTTCCTGCTGCTACAGAACATTTTGCTCTATAATTCACCTCAAATTTCTTCCTAAGTCCACCTCTGAGCTACTCTTCCCTCCCACCTCATTTCCCAAACCTTTACTGTGTAAATTAATCTTGCCTCTTTTGGAATGGGGAAATGGTGAATTGGGTTGAAAATTATAGTATTTTCTTTGGCAGTATGCGGTTAGTGAGAAGGCTGTAAACAATCCAATATTAACAGTTTTACTTATACCCTATTAATAAAATAGCACTAAATAGATGCTCAACAAATATTTGTTGAATAGGAGAATGAAGTCTGAAAATTCTCATATCCCAGAAATTTCCCTAATCAGTTTAAAAGACAAATCTATAAATATTATGAAATATCAACCCTACTGTGTTATCATGATGTATAGAAATAGATCTTGAATTACTCAACTGTACTCACATCTTGGATGGCATGTTAGGATAATTTCCCTTCTATGTGAAGAATATTCAGAGTTTCACTAAACTGTACCATTTTGCTTCAAGGGACAGAATAGGGAAGTGACCTAAATAGTGGTTGAGTTAAATTTGTATTGCTTTTATTAAAAATTTTGAGAGCCACAGCAATAATTTAACTGTATAATGCTCCCACAACATATTTCAGAGACTTGTTTGCAAGGGTATCAATATATCTTTTTTTTTTTAAACTCTGTTATGGTGACCAACTTGTTCCAGTTTGCCTGAGACTATCCTGGTTTTAGTACTGAAAGTCCTGCATCCTGGGAACCCCTTCAGTCTCAGGTCACTCCATTTTGTATATATGTTGTGTGCCTGTGTATAGGCATACAATCCCTATTTCAAAAGATTTAAAAAAATAGAGCAGACATGCATTCATTTTATCCACCTTTGGCTGAGATTACTTTTATGGATCTATCCAGGGTATATGTTTGTATTCTTGTGATGTTTCATAGATAATCTCGTCTTGCATGTTTTCAGTATCTTTCTCACCAAATAACTACTGTTTTTCTAAAGATCCTGTGAAATCCCTTGGAATTTCTTCTATCTTTATAATTCCACCTTTCCAAATCTATTTTATTCAAACCCTGTCCTATCTTAATGTGCTTCTTGCCAAGTTTCCATTTGAAATAAATATTTTTCCCATGTAATTACATTTACTTCTCGCAGATGTCCCCAGCAGACATAGAAATGATCTTTTCTTCTCTTGTCTATTTTTTCTTTTCAATTTTCACCTTCTTGCCTAAATATTCTTTTTCTCCTTTTACCACTTTCAAAAGATTTTTTTGAAATCTTAGTTGATCAGATATTGTTTTGAATATTCATATTCTAAAGACATCTGCTATAATAATAATATCTTGTGAAGTCACAAACGGAAAATTCTAAGAAGCATTTACTTTTGACTATTTGAAATTTGTTACGGTTGGATTGGGCTTTCCATTATCCACTAAAAACATTTTGTCATTCCAATTAAATGCAGAAACAAAATGAATGGAGCTGGAGAAAGGGAAATGGAAAGAAGATTTAATAGATAGAATTGTATTTTCAAGTTTTAAAAATCAGTATTATTATTATTATTTTTGCATGGGCAGGTACCAGGAATTGCAGGTACCAGGAATTAAACCTGGGTCTCTGGCATGGCAGGTAAGAATTCTGCCACCAAGCTACTTCTGTACCTCCCAGTATAATCTTTTTAAAATTTTGTATTTTTCTAATATTTTATTTTTTCATTTTAATTTTTTAGATATTCTTTAAAAATTTTTAAATATATTTTTAAACATAACATACAGACATGAACATTCTTACCATATGATCATTCCATTCTTGTTATATAAACAATAACTCACAATATCACCATATAGTTGTATATTCATCACCATGATCACCTCTCAGAACATTTGCATCAATCCAGAAAAAAATTCATACATACCATACCCCCTCCTCCTCCCCCTCACCAATCACCAACATTTCAATCTACTAAATTTATTTTAACATTTGTTCCCCCTATTATTTATTTCCAGTATCATTTTTAATGTCTATAGTAATACTGTGAATATTTGTATGTCTTTCATAGTGCAGATCTAGCAACAATTCTTTGGTGTGTTTCTTTAGTATCTTAGTCCAAATATCTATTTATGTATACATATATATATATTCCCATATAGATATATATGTATTTGAAAAGGATATTATTATAGCCACTTATTTCTAAACAAATCGAAGAAATTTATTTAGAATAAAACAAACATAGCTAAAGCTAATATATGCACATATTAAAAAACTCAAATGACAATAGGGTATGAAATAAAAAATAAAAATATTTACCCATATACTTCTCAATCCCAGGAACCAATGTCAATAGTTTTTCAAGTAGTTTTTTTTTTCTTTTTTTAACATGGGCGGGCACCGGGAATCGAACCTGGGCCTCCTGCATGGCAGGTGAGAACTCTGCCAGTGAGCCACGGTGGCCTGCCCTCACATAGTCTTTTATGCAATAAAATGTAAAAAAATCTCCCCGTGTGTGTAGGCATATGTTTTTAAAATATTTACACAAATGGACCATGCTATATGTACCTGCAATTGTACATCTTTTTTGTTTCATTTAATAATGTATTTTAAAGAAATTTCCATTTCATTTCAACTATATCTACTTTTTGGTCAGTGTTATTAAGTATTTCATTGTCTGGATAAACTATAATTTATTATAGTTTATTAAATATGGAAATTTAATATTTCCTGATTTTTTTGTATTGCAAACTATACTTCAACTCACAGCCTTGCATGTGCATATATTTATCCCTAGCAGTAGATTTGCAGGGTTAAAGAGTATGTAAAGATTATACATATTTAAATTATTTTACAGATTTGCCAAAATGTACTGGTTTATCCTGTGTGACAGTGTGTGAGAATGCCTTTTTCCCCATCTATCATAAAAAATGTGTGTATTTTCAATAATTAAAACTTTTGCTATTTTGGCAAAAATTCAGATACTTTAACTTCAATGTTGAACATTTTGTTAAGCATTTGCAGCTCCCAGAGAGCATCACTTCTTCCTCTTCTGGGGTTGACTGGAGACCCCTGAAGTGAGGATTGGTTTCCTCCCCTGATGTTGTCCCCCCATGATAATTCATTTGAAGGAGTGGTGATGACTGGTGGGGTGGTGGAGGCTGGGTCTTGGGAGGGTGAGTAAGTGGTTTTAGTTTAGAAAAGGCTCAAGATCTTTTTTTTTTCACCCCAAAGGGAGTCATATTATTATTGGGTTCAGACTGGAAAACTCTGGACCTATAAGAAGCGATGAGTCTCCAGTAAAAACCAGTGGGACAGTACTTAGGAATAAATTTAACTAAAGAGACAAAAGACCTATACAAAGAAAACTACAAGAAACTGCTAAAAGAAATCATAGAAGACCTAAATAGATGGAAGGGCATACCATGTTCATGGATTGGAAGACTAAATATAGTTAAGATGTCAATTCTACCTAAATTGATTTACAGATTCAATGCAATTCCAATCAAAATCCC
>PVIY010051272.1:0-15754 GCA_004026745.1 Myrmecophaga tridactyla
AAAATCAATAAGATTGATGGGCCCTTAGCAAGATTGACAAAAAGAAGAAGAGAGAGGACACAAATAAATAAGATCAGAAATGGAAGAGGAGACATAACCACTGACCCCACAGAAATAAGGGAGGTAATAACAGGATACTATGAACAACTTTATGCTAATAAATACAACAATGTAGATGAAATGGACAACTTCCTAGAAATGCATGAACAACCAACTTTGACTCAAGAAGAAATAGACGACCTCAACAAACCAAACACAAGTAAAGAAATTGAATCAGTCATTAAGAAGCTCCCCAAAAAGAAAAGTCCAGGACCAGACGCCTTCACTTGTGAATTCTACCAAACATTCAAGAAAGAGTTAGTACCAATCCTGCTCAAACTCTTCAAAAAAACTGAAGAGCAGGGAAAGCTACTTAATTCATTCTATGAAGCCAATATCACCCTCATACCAAAGCCAGATGAAGATATTCCAAAAAAAGAAAACTACAGACCAATCTCTCTAATGAATATAGATGCAAAAATCCTCAATAAATTTCTAGCAAATCGAATCCAGCAACACATTAAAAGAGTTATACATCATGACCAAGTAGGATTCATCCCAGGTATGCAAGGATGGTTCAACATAAGAAAATCAATTAATGTAATACACCATATCAACAAATCAAAGCAGAAAAAACACAGGATCATCTCAATTGATGCAGAAAAGGCATTTGACAAAATTCAACATCCTTTCCTTTTGAAAACACCTCAAAGGATAGGAATAGAAGGGAACTTCCTTAAAATTATAATGGGAATATATGAAAAAACCACAGCTAATATCATCCTCAATGGGGAAAAACTGAAAACTTTCCCCCTAAGATCAGAAACAAGACAAGGATGTCCACTATCACCACTGTTATTCAACATTGTGTTGGAAGTTCTAGCCAGAGCAATTAGATAAGAAAAAGAAATACAAGGCATCAAAATTGGAAAGGAAGAAGTAGAACTCCCACTGTTTGCAGTTGATATGATACTATATGTTGAAAACCCTGAAAAATCCACAGCAAAACTACTAGAGCTAATAAATGAGTACAGCAAAGTGGCAGGTTACAAGATCAACACTCAAAACTCTGTAGTGTTTCTATACACTAGTAATGAACAATCTGAGGGGGAAATCAAGAAATGAATCCCATTTACAATTGCAACCAAAAGAATAAAATATTTAGGAATAAATTTAACTAGAGAGACAAAAGACCCATACAAATAAAACTACAAGAAATTGTTAAAAGAAATCACAGGAGCCCTAAATAGATGGAAGGGAATACCGTGTTCATGGATTGGAAGACTAAATATAGTTAACATGTCAATTCTACCTAAATTGATTTACAGATTCAATGCAATACCAGTCAAAATCCCAACAACTTACTTTTCAGAAATAGAAAAACCAATAAGCAAATTTATCTGGAGGGCAGGGTGCCCTGAATCGCTAAAAGTATCCTGAGGAAAAGAAATGAAGTCGGAGGTCTCACATTGCCTGACTTTAAGGCATATTATGAAGCCACAGTGCTCAAAACAGCATGGTACTGGCATAAAAATAGATATATTGACCAATGGAATCGAATAGAGTGTTCAGATATAGACCCTCTCATCTATGGACAATTGATCTTCGATAAGGCAGTCAAGCCAACTCACCTGGGACAGAACAGTCTCTTCAATAAATGATGCCTAGAGAACTGGATATCCATATGCAAAAGAATGAAAGAGGACCCATATCTCATACCTTACACAAAAGTGAACTCAAAATGGATCAAAGACCTAAACATTAGGTCTAAGACCATAAAACAGCTAGAAGAAAATGTAGGGAAATATCTTATAAATCTTATACTTGGAGGTGGTTTTATAGACCTTACACCCAAAGCAAGAGCACTGAAGAAAGAAAGAAAGAAATGGGAACTCCTCAAAGTTAAACACTTTTGTGCATCAAAGAACTTCATCAAAAAAGTAAAAAGACAGCCTATACAATGGGAGACAATATTTGGAAACGACATATCAGATAAAAGTCTAGTATACAGAATTTATAAACAAAAAGACAGCCAATCCAATTACAAAATGGGAAAAAGACTTGAACAGACACTTCTCAGAAGAGGGAATAAAAATGGCCAAAAAGCACATGAAGAGTTGCTCAATGTCCCTGGGGGCCATTAGAGAAATGCAAATCAAAACCATGATGAGATATCATCTCACACCCACCAGAATAGAATGGCCATTATCAACAAAACAGAAAATGACAAGTGCTGGAGAGGATGTGGAGAAAGAGGCACACTTATTCACTGTTGGTGGGAATGTCAAATGGTGCAACCGCTGTGGAAGGCTGTTTGGCGGTTCCTCAAAAAGCTGAATATAGAATTGCCATATGACCCAGCAATACCATTGCTACGTATCTACTCAAAGGACATAAGGGCAAAGACACAAACGGACATTTGCACACCAATGTTTATAGCAGCATTATTTACAATTGCAAAGAGATGGAAACAGCCAAAATGTCCATCAACAGATGAGTGGCTAAACAAACTGTGGTATATACATACGATGGAATATTATGCAGCTTTAAGACAGAATAAAGTTATGAAGTAACAACATGGATGGATCTCGAGGATATTATGCTGAGTGAGACTAGCCAAAAACAAAAGGACAAATACTGTATGGTCTCACTGATAAGAACTGACAGTGAATAAACTTGGAACATTTCATTGGTAACAGAGACCATCAGGAGATAGAAATAGGGTAAGATATTGGGTAATTGGAGCTGAAGGGATACAGATTATGCAACAGGACTGAATATAAAAACTCGGAAATGGACAACACAATACTACCTAACTGTAAAACAATTATGTTAAAACACTGAATGAAGCTGCATGTGAGAATGATAGAGGGAGCAGGGCTGGGGGCATAAATGAAATCAGAAAGAAAGATAGACGTTAAAGATTGAGACGGTATAATCTAGGAATGTCTAGAGTGTATAATAATAGTGACTAAATGTACAAATTTTTAAAATGTTTATGCATGAGGAAGAACAAAGGAATGTCATTACTGCAGGGTGCTGAAAATAAGTGATAATTAATATTTTAAAATTTCACCTTATGTGTGAGACTAGAGCAAAAAATGCTTATTTGGTACAAAATGTATATTTTGACTAGTGTATTTCCTAATATAACTTATGTAGATAGCTTGATTAAACACCATAAGTACTTGGAATCTTGGGTAGGACATGAGATCTTGTTGGTTTGTCCAGAGTGATGCCCCGATGAATCCCAGAGTGATTCGATCAGTGAGTGGAAAAGTACTTGCAAAGTCCCCTTCGGGGAATGGTGAGAACGGGGAGAAATCCAACTTCCCCAAGTTGAATTCTTGATATTCTCACAAGCAGTGTGGGCAACCAAAGCTATAGGCTGAGACCCCAGTCTTGGAGTTTGTTCATATGAAACTTAACCCCACAAAGGATAGGTCAAGTCTACTTAAAATTTAGGCCTAAGAGTCACCCCCAAGAGAGCCTCTTTTGTTGCTCAGATGTGGCCTCTCTCTCCAGCCAACACAGCAAGCAAACTCACCACCCTCCCCCTGTCCACGTGGGACATGACTCCCAGGGGTATGGACCTTCCTGGCAATGTGGGACAGAGATCCTAGAATGAGCTGAGACTCAGCATCAAGGAATTGAGAAAAACCCTAGAATGAGCTGAGACTCAGCATCAAGTGATTGAGAAAACCTTCTCGACCAAAAGAGGGAAGAGTGAAATGGGATAGGGGGATGGAACTAGTTGATGTTTTGAGATGCTGGCCCCTCTGCATTTCAGGACTTTTTTGGTCCAGGGACCTATCTGCAGGTTGTAGGTTTCTGGAACGTTACCCTACCGCATGGAACCTCTGTAGAAGCTTATACAATACCCTAGGAGTTCTTCAGGATTGGCAGGAATGGTTTAGGAAGAAGCTTAAGTAAGTGACCTTCAAAGTAGCTTCTTGACTCTATTTGACTCTCTCAGCCACTGATACCTTATTCGTTGCACTTATTTTCCCCGTTTTGGTCAGGATGGCATTGTTGATCCCATGGTGCCAGGACCAGACTCATCCTTAGGAGTCATCTCCCATACTGCCAGAGAACATTAATATTTTAATACTCTTCCATCAACAGTCACAAATGTACCACAACAATGCTATGAATCAATAATAGGGGACAAGAGTATAAGGGGTATGGGATGATTTGGGCTTTCTTTTTAATTTTTAATTCTTCTCTGGAATAATGAAAATGTTCTAAAATTGATCTTAGGGATGTATACACACTGTGTGATGATATTGTGAGCCAGTAATTGTATACTTAAGATAGTTTGCATGGTGTGTGAATATATCTCAATAAAACTGCATTCAATATGGAACTATTAAACTTTACCACCTGGGATACATTAGGGACTCCCAAATCAATAGGCCAAGTGCTTGATCTTAAGACTTGCTCTTGCGAAGCTTATTCATGTAGCGGAGAAGCTAAGCCTACCTACAGTAATGCCTAAGAGTTACTTCTAGAGGACCTCTTCTGTTGCTCAGATGTGCCCTCTCTCTCTCTAAGCCCAACTCTGCAAGTAAAATCTTTACCACCCCTCCTGCGACGTGGGACCTGACACCCAGGGATGAAACTCTCCCTGGCAATGTGGGACATGATACTCACAGGGATAAACCTTCCTAACCAAAAGGGGGAAAAGAATTGTAACAAAGTAAATTATCAGTGGCTGAGAGAGTTCAAATAGAGTCAAGAAGCTATTCAGGAGGCTACTCTCAAGCAAGCTTCAGCTAGATATTGCTATTTACCATGGTTTGTCAACCCCCAACTAAAAGCATTCCTGACAACTCTAAAGAATACCTGGGACTCTATCTGAGAGTCTACAAAGTTTCCATGCACTAAGATAACTTTCCAGAAACCTATAACCTCCAGATAGGTTCCTAGGCCAGATAAGTCCTGAAGCCCAAAGAGGCCAGCCTTTGCAGAACATTAAGTAGCTCCATCCCCCTATCCCATGTTATCGACAGCCCACCATGAAAAAGTTAGAATGGGCATAGCCCAAATACCCCTAAAGATTGGGAGAAAGATCAAAGGAGAAGGTGGAGTTATAACAGAGAAGATAGGATTTAACAAATGAGTATGACTGCTCATTCATATTGATATTTCTTTTAGTTTCTAGTGTCTTGCAGCAGCTAGGAGGAAAACACTAAAATTGTGGAACTGTAACCCATATGAAACTCTGAAATCTGTTCTATAACTAATTGTTGTGGTGTGCTTTGAAAATTTTTTTCCACAATAAAAATTTTTTTTTAAAGATTATACACAAAAACAAAACAGTACAAAACAAAACTGCATTAAAAAAACAAATAAACAAGCAAACAAAAAGCCACTCAGCTGTGGTCACTAAGCAGACCAGACTCATTCACGTGCCTCACTCAGCTTCCTCTATAATCATGTCTGAAAACCCGATATGGCTGAGACTGAGAAATTCAGTAAAAATTCAAGAAGGCAGAAATGCAGAGAAATATCCACTGCTCTCCAAAGAAAAAATCAAATAGGAGAAACAATCAGGAGAACCGTAATGAGGCATGTGCTGCCAATATGCACTGTGCATTCCACAAGCATTACCTTCTTATTTTACTTCTTTTAGCTGTTAACTTTGTAAGATGCCAAGAGGTTGGATCAAGTTTAAATGACTGTGCTACCCATTTACACATCAAAGAATTCAGAACAACTGATAAGGAAGGCTGCACCTGTCTCCTGGGTTGGGGAAGAAAGAAGTTCGTTGGGATGACAGTGAATCTAGAGTAAAACAAAGCTGGTCCAAGATGTCCCACAGGCTGTAAAATGCAGCTTAACCAGTGTAACTTTTTGTTGTTGTTGTTCAAATTATTCTAATTATTGGAATGTGCACTGTTTAAATATGTGAAGTTTTTTTTTAATAATTAGAGACTTTTATTTTTAATTGTATACTCTGATATCTGTTGTGGTTTTCCACAGCATATTTCTAATTTTTGCCCATCTGAGCCATGAATTCAGAACTTTAATAAACTCTTCCAGTAAGTTCATAAATATGTGAAGTTTTAAAACCTGAAAACACCCCAACAACAACAAAAAAAACAGACAAAATATATAAAAACAGTTTTCAAGATAGTAGACATAAGGCTTCAAAGGACAGCTGTCCCTGAGAGATAGGAAACCAATGAAGCGGGCACTACAAATGGCCCCAGCTTATTATCTGGGGAGACCTTACAGGATGCTGCTTAGGGAAGGGAAACCCAAGCAGAGTCCAGCAGTCTCCCTGAACTGAAGAGATAGATGGAAGTTCAAGGAGGAAAAGGCAGCTAGATTCACAGGGGGCAGTACCAGAGAAGAAAGCTCTCAGTAAGAAAGCTCTAGAGATCTGATGAGGGTCACCATTGTTTGCAAGGAAATTACTCAAAGCCAGGCAAAGAATCATCTGAAAGGATTTTAAGAAGCCACCACTAGAGTTCACACATTGTGGGGAATAGTGCTTTTTCTCACCTGCCAGACTAGAAAAACCTCACAATTCATGGGACATTGGTTAGAGTGCTAAGAAGGAGTTTGCCTCAGTTGTGGGAACAATTAGTCCTAGACTAAATGCTGTTCTGTTACTGCCAAACAATTAAAACCAAGACCCAAAGGAAGCAAACTGCTTTTATCAAAGAGAACAAAATCCAAAAGTATCTAAATGAATAGGGTGCATGGGTGGTTCAGTGGTAGAATGCTCACCCTCCATGCAGGAGACCTGGGTTCAATTCCCTGACCATGCACCCCAAAAGTAATAATAATAAAGTAAAATATTAAAAATATCTATGAATACAAAAATATTGTGCACCTGGCAAACTACAACTTACATTTTCTGGTATCCAATAAAAAAAATTAACAGGCATGCAAAGAAATGAGAAAATATGACCCAAAATGTAGAGGAAAAAATCAAATTAATTGAAACAGATGCAGGAATGACACAGATGGTAAATTTTTAAGACAGAAACATTAAAACATTTACCATAACTATATTCCACATATGTGTTCAAGAAGCTGGAAGAAAGACTGAACATGTGAAATAGATCCATAGAAAATGTAAAGAAAAGACCCAAGATGAACTTTTAGAGAAGAAAATCCAATTTGAGATGAAAAATATGATGTACAGGAATAACAGGAGATTAGGCACTGCAGAAGAAAACATTAATGAACTTGAAGACAAAGCATAGAAACTAATCAAAATGAACCCTAGAGAGAGAAAAAGACTGAGAAAAAAATAAACAGGGAATAAGTGAGTTTTAGGACAAGCTCAAGCAGTCTTAACACACATGTAGCTGCAGCCCCAAAGGGCAGGAGAAGAAGTGGCAGAAAAAACACTTGAAGAAATAATGGTCAAAATATTTCCAAACTTGATGAAAACTATAAAACCACAAATCTAAGATGTTCAATAAACACAAGCACAAGAAATATGAAAAAAAAAAAAAACTGCACCAAGTCATATCGTAATCAAACTGCTTAAAACTAAAGAAAAAAAATTTAAGAAACCAGAGGGGAAAAAAAAAGACATTGCATACAGAGGAACAAAGATAAGAATTCCAGCAAATTCTCATTGGAAAAATGCAAGCCAGAAGATGACAGAGCAGCATCTTTAAAGGAGAAAAGAAAAGAATATCAATCTAGAATTTTATCCTGAACAAAACTATCTTTCACAAATGAAACCGAAATACAGACTTTTTTGATATACAAAAGCTGAAAAAATTCATCTCTGAGAGACCAGACTATAAGAAATGTTAAAAGAAGTCCTTCAGACAAAAAAATAACACTGGATGAAACCCTGAAATACCCAAAGGAATGAAGAAGATCAGAAACAGTAACTATGTGGGTAAATATAAGACTTATCATTATTATTTAAATCCCTTTAAAAGATAACTAACTTTCAAAGCAAAAAACAACAACAACATATTGTGGCACTTATAATATAGTAGAAGTAAAATGTATGAGAACAATAGCACAAAAAATGGGAAGAAAGAAATGGATATATACTCTTAGACCACACTAGAGTTGGTATAACATTACTTGAAAGTAAACTGTGATAAATTAAAGAAATAAACTATAATCATGAAAGCAAACCCTAAAACCTTTTCTAAATAATTATAAAAATGAAATTATAGGGTATGTATTCTTTTCCATAAGGCTTCTTTAACTCAGCATGACCTTTATGAAATTCATCCATGTTATGTGTACATTTCTCTTTATTGCAGAACAGTATTCAATTTTATTAATTCAAACAGTTTGTTTATCCACCCTCCAATTGATGGAGGAAAGGAGGAAATAAAATCATTCTTCTCCACCAGGCAATATTACCTTCTGGACACTTAACTGCTAAAGTTTTCTGTCTTTATTGAATGACAAGCACTACCATCCATCCAGGTGTTAAAGCCAAAAAATTCAGAAACTGTGTTTTTTCTTTCCATCAATATCCAATCTAAAACCAGGTGCTATCTGTTTTACCTCCTTAATCTGTTTCAAATCTATCCTTCTCCCTATATTCATTGCCATCACCCTATACCAGGGTTTCACAGCTCCAGCACTACTAACATTTTTAGCTAGATAGTTCTAGCCAAAATAGCTGGATGATAGTCCTGTATATTATAGGGTGTTTTAGCAGCACTCCTGGCCTCTAGCTATACTATATGCTAGCAACTCCCCCAGATAGCCGCTAAAAGCTCCCTGCATCATCATATGACCGCTGCCCACCTATAACCTGTTCTCCACACTTCAACCAGAAGATTTCCAATTCTGACCTTGTTAGTCCCTCCTTGAAGCACTTTAATGCTTTCCATTTCAAAATCCAAAATCTGTATTGTTGCTTCACAAGGCCTAGCTCTCATTTCTCCAGATTCATCTTGTACCTCACTGCATCCTGCCTTCCCCTATTCTGTACTCCAGCCTCACTGGCTCCCTGTCACTTCTTCAAATGGGTCATTCTCCCTTCAGCCATCATGTCTTCCCTCAACCCTCTGCCAGGAAAGTTCTTCCCCTACTTCTCATAACAGCCTGAGAACAAGTAGGTACTATTAAAATAAAAACCCATCTGGGGGCCTGGATCATAAACTAGGGCCTAAAGAAGGAGTTGAATGTATTTTGATGGTTGGGAAAGATGATACTCTTCATCTGGGAGAGGGTAGGGAAAGATTAGTGATGGTTAACAAGAAGAAATGACAGAGGACAATGTGATTAAAGAGTTATAAAGTCTAGGTTTTAACTACCAGAGCTGCCATTCACTGTTCAGGCGACTTGTTTCTAGTAAACATAAAGTAAAATTAATTTTTTTTTGGTACCTAGTTCTTTGAGTTTCAACATATGTAACTATCACCATGATCATGATATAGAACAGTTCCATCACCTCAAAAAAAACTCTCTCCTTTGGCCCCTTTGTGGTCAAACACATTTCCTGCCCCAAGCCCTGGCAATCTCTGATTTAGTCTCCAGTCTTAAAATTCTGTCTTTTCTCAATATCAATGTAATCTTGAACTACTTACTCAACCCCTGGAAGACTTGTTTCTTCACTCATGAAATTACACGTATGCCATCTTCTTTATATTAAAATATTAAGCTATTGACGATTATCTGCCCTTCCAAAGTTCATGTTTAGAAAAGGTCTTCAATGGGTTTCTGCACCCTGCATCTTGAACTTTCAATCCTTCCCAGAATGGCAGCCCCATCTCTAAATTCTGCATGCTACTTTGGTGAGTCTGTAATTTTGTTCACTCCTAAAAAGCCGTGAGCTAACCTTATCCTCTACTGGGTTTGTCCTTATTCACCTTACCACACCGCAGTAGCCTAAGCAGCCACTTACAATTTTCGTTTCAGCAGTCTGTTACCAAGGGGATTTCCAAGCTTGTTCTAGCACCTTGCTATTTATAAACGTAGCTTGTCATTGAATGTTTGAAGGTAATATTGATGACATTGTTAAGTCAACAAATCAGCTATTGTGGAATCAAACCTCATCTCCACCTAGATAGATTATCTAATATTAAAAAGCTCATTGCCTCAGCTCATCGGGCTGCTATAATACTAATAAATCACAAGAATGCTGCACATAATATTATATTGATTTTAATAAGTGTATCTGACAAAATCACTTATAATTCTTTTGTGGTGTACAACTTAGGCTTAACTACAGGTGCTTGAATAACTGGATCCAAAAACTAGTGATTAATTAACTGACATCTTCCTAAAATACAGCCTCCATTGGTACGCTATGAGGGCTATACCTGGTCCTATCTTATTTACACATTTTAATCAATGAATGGCTGAAAATATAGAAGCATGGATATCCAAATTGATAAATGTCATAGTTGAGAAGGGAGAGCTAACAAATCATGTTAGAATCATACTTAAAAAAAATTTCAACAACAATCAATAAGACAGAACACAAAAACTAATAAACTGAAATATAATAGAAAGAAAATCAACTACACAAATACAGAATGAGAGGAGCTAGTTTGACAGCAGTATACCTGGTAAGATCCAGTGTGTGAGTAGATTATAAATTCATTGTCATCTATGTGATATGGCTTATTTAAAAAACACCACCACCAGTCTATTACATTGCTTGATTCGGGTTTCACTAATGAACACCGTTACCAACTCCAATGGCCAATTCTCAACCTCATTTTCACCTCTCAGCAGCATTTAACAAGGCTGATCATCCATTTTCCTTCTATCACTTTTCTTGTCCTCACTTGACAGTCTGTTGGTTCTCTTCCTACCTCACTGGCTGTCTATTCTCAATCTTCTTTAGGACTGATTACTCCCAAATTTCTATCTTCTGCCCAAACCTTTCCTTTGAACCCCAAACTCTTATATGCAACTGCCTCATCATCATAGAAACCTGTACTTCTACCCCCTATTTAAAGATGTTTTTCCTAAAGTCTTACACATCTCAGTAAATAGCAACTCCATCTTTCCAACTGCTCAGGCCACAACTTTTCAGTCATTTGAATTCCTGTTTCTTTTCTTACTTCTAATCTTGCTACCTCATCCCCACAGTCTGTTCTCAACAGAACTGCCAAAGAGATCCTTTTAAAACTCCATTCATTCATTCAACATTCATTCAAACTATTTACTGGGCTCTACGTGCCAGGCACTGTTTTAGGTGCTTAGAAGCCATCTGTGAACAAGAGATAAAAAACGCTGCTCTCACAAAACTCTTGTGTTCTGGAGTGAGACGGACAATAAGCCATAAATATAATGAGCTCATAGACGATAGGGAAAAAAATAGAGCAAGGTAAGGGGGAGCAGTTCAAGGGCAAAGGAATAGGTTATAGATTCAAATAGGAAAATCAGTCTACGCTTCATTGCCAAAGTGACTTTTAAGCAAAGGTTTGAAGGAGGTAAGGAGTTAGCCGTGCTCTGAGAGAAGAACATTCCACGTAGAAAGGAGGTTTTCAATAAAGACTTTTGGGGGGATGAATAAAGATGTTTTAAAGACCAGGTCCAGTCTAGCCTCTAAGTACCCTTCTAGGCTTGCCTCTAAAAATCTTCCTACAATACTACTTCCCACAGCCCCCCACCTCCATGAGGCAGAGCCAGCTGCCTGATTACGTGCAGGTGCAGGAGTGGCTGTAGGTCCAGACAAACCCCTTGACAACTTTAAATCCTCAGCATTACCTGCAGCAAGTTCTCCAAGGAAATTTACCTAACCAGTAGGACTGATATTTTAAAATCATGTGTTCCTTACAGAAAGCAGGGGTAGCAGACTACTGTTTTCATTTTTCTTAAATTTAGGTTTAAAAAATCTGTAACCATTAAGTCTGCATAAAATATGCTCTCCTAACAAGCCACAAATGCTTTTTTGGGGGGGGGAATAATAAATACTGAGAAATATTAGAAACTACTCATGCAAACAAGCTTTAGGTCTTTTTCTAAAATTTATTTAGGAGTTTTGTCTTTCATCTCTTTGAGTTTTTCATGGCCCATAAAACAACAGTTAAAGAGGTTTGCATCTTTTTATACAGCACATACAACAGAAAAAAACAGCAAGTGCATCAAACAGGGAGGGCACTTAGATTTAGCTCACTAAGGAGATAACCATTTTTCAAATCCAAATATCCACTGTTTTTTCAAATTAGACAGTTATAGAACTAATGAAAAGCAAAGTGACAAGATTTATTAACATTATAAAATGAGTACAAAATTATGAACTTTTAAAAGCTTATTAGTTTTCACCTAATTGGATAAGACTAGCACAATGTTTGTTTTTACCTTCCGGTGGCCTATTGGATGTTGCCACGACGACGACCCCGTTTTTGAACAGATTTTCAAAAAGCTGTTTCAAAATCATGGCATCAGCAATGTCAGTGACCTATGGACAACAACACATTTGTTTTATTTTAATTTCACTTCTGCTCTAACAAATTTGCTAATGGCTCATCATTTTTTTTTTCTACTAAGATCGAAGTGAATTCCAAGAGAAAAAATTCTAATTACCATCATGAAGAAAAAAGTAGATAATTAAAAGCATAAAAGACAGTATAGCAGGCTTTTAAACTTGACTCTTCTTTTTTACAAACCTATCATTTCAACGCAAATTATCAAATGGTTCTATGGTAACTCCCATTATAGAACTACAGGTGGAAAGCTCAGATAATTGTCCCAAACATTTTAGAAGTCTAATTAATTAGAACTAACATGACCAGCCCCCTCCTCCCATCCCTGTCCACTCAAACACACCCTCAAAAAATAAGAGAGGAAATAAAAGAAAAAGAAAATAGACTGGTTGAGATTTCTAATACCTTTCTGGCAAAGGTCCCTGGAAAGGTGACTTTAAATGGTCATGGGACTTCAGAAATAAGGACAAGTAGCCAGTGAGACATAATCAGCTGCTGTTCAAAATAGAATGATATGACATAGATACTATTGTGCAATTGTTGCACAAAACAATTCAACAGATGGCCCATCACAAAAATAAGCAATTTCATTGTTCTTTTTAAGTGCCTTCTATTACTGTCCATGAATAATCAAAAGGCACTGCAGTCACTTCCAGCACAGCCAGCCTCTGCTAACCTCCACAAACACAAATATTCCTTCCACCAAAAAAATCTCACAAGAATGCTTAGCATGGTGCTTTAAAAAATAACTCCTGACCAAACTAGAAATGTGTAATGCAGATAAAATTATCCCATCTAAGTTAAGTTACAGAGATACACATAACTACTGACCTTTCAGAAAATTATTTTAAAAATTAAATATTAACAATGTAAAAGGAAACTCAGTAATTTAAAAAAAGCTTCTAAAACTCCATAAAGAAATAAAGCAATTAAGGAGGGAAATATTATCTATTCAAAAATAAGAGCATAATGAAGGTTGATATTTATCATTCTAACTTTCCCTAAGAGTATAATAACATGGGCTTTAGAGAGTCACAATTTTTAAATGTTTTGATCTTTAATTGCATATTTCAAATAATCAATAAAACTTGTTTTATATACAATCACAAAATATATCATAGTGTTATTTTTAAACCATGTTAAAAGAGAGCAAAGACACTAGTGGAATTCTTTCAATTAGATGAAAACACTAAAAGTCATTAATTACACCGGTTATAACACACCAAGCAACAACAATCTGGGTTACACAAGCCCAAAGCACCTTTCTCTTTACAACTGATATCTTACTCAAAAGTTTAATAATTTCATTCCCACCTCAACAAAAGAAAGCAAAACCATGAAATGGGAATGTGTGGATTTTTTTTTTGTTTTTTTGTTGCCTCAGAGTATGACTTTAAAACATATCAACTTGAAAAAAAAACTCCTGAAGGTTTTATTCATAAAATAAAAAGGCATCAGGAACTTCCAAAGTGATGATTAATAAGAAAAGGAAAGTGGCATTCATATTAATTTGGAGCTTACAATCACTGTCAAATATTGCTTCCACAAATACACTCACAGAGGTCCTTTTCAAATGCTTAAACACCAGTGGCATTTCTGATGAGAGGACAGTACAAGCTTGCAAATTTGAGAAGCAGCCGCATTGTAAAGTAGGATTCCCAAACCACTGACTTTAAAAAAGAATTATGTCCATTAAAAATTATCTGATTTCAGGGCGGGCCACGGTGGCTCAGCAGGTAAGGACGCTTGCCTGCTGTGCCCAAGGACCCAGGTTTGTTTCCTGGTGCCTGCCCATGTTAAAAAAAAAAAAAAAAAAAAAAAAAAAAATTATCCGATTTCAGAGAATAAAAATATTCATTTGACTATATCACTGATGTTTTTGAAAAAAAATTAGATAGCTTTGATGGCCTAAGGCTCGTAACATGAAGAGACATTTAGCTTATAACACAGTGCAAAGGATTAAACTGAAAGTTGAAGAAAGACTTAAAGGCTTGTGGCTGAGTTATAATTTGTTGTTTTTGCCCTATGGGATTAAATTAACTTGGAGAAGCTATGGCTAATTAATACAGCCAGGAGTCACTTGGTGCAGCCGGGTGCCAATGTACACTCTTTTGATCTTCTCCCCGCACTTGTTCAGCTCTGCTGGGGAACAGTAATTTTACAGTACGAGTGATCAGAAGACAATTGGCCACACATTCTTGGAGCAAGGGCTTTTTTCAGCACCCAGCATTTCATTACCACCAGGAACAAAAGAGAAGGCGACAGATTACCAATAAGGGTAGTCAGCTAATACAGAGAGTGGAGACATTTCATTAGCATTAAAGAGAAAAGATTTTTTATGACCTAGAGTTGCTTTCCATTATGACTCACTTAAGTAAAAAAGAAAAAAATCTAATGGTTAATTTACATGTGTAAGTGCTTGAGTCTCAGTCATCCACTGATTGGTACAGTGCCATATAATGAGTGACAAACATAAGCATGCATTATCAGTAATTAGTATTAGCACAAAAATAAGCACCTATTTTTTACTAGCAGTTTTTAATAGCCTCCCCACTTTATAAAAACAGATAAAACTATTTTTCAAATGATATTGATAGCTTATAAAGGAGAATTTTGCATAGTATTCTGCACATCAGCTTTTTTTTTTTGGGACTATGTTAGTAAAACAGTGTCCTAAAAAGAGACAAAAAATGTCATTTTTCAAAAATTGATTTCCTTCAGTGTTCTAATGTCTTCAGAATCACAAGCAGTTTAACAAACACATTCAAAGAGGACACAACAAATATCCTAAAGAAAAGTTTGAGAATAAGCTATTCTTTTATTTCAGCAACTAAAACACATCAAAAATAAGCTATTTAGTCATGTATCTCAAAGAAAATAAGAATAGCATATCTGATACCACAAGCAAAAGGGAAATGCTACACTTAGCATGACAACCAAGCCAATGAGGAATACACTCCACAAACTCAATCTGAATGCAATTAAAACATAATATTAAAATTTCCTTAAATTCCAGAGTACAAGAAAGAGTACACCCTTATTTTTAAGTAGTAATTATTCCAGTTCATTTTCCTATTAAAATAAATATTATATTAATTAACACCTCCTAGGGGCTAATAATAACTAATTAAAAATCAAGACTACTAACACGATTCAATTTAAAACTTAAGTGGTGATTGTAGCCATACTTATCGTTAAGGATAAAGTGCCTATAAAATTCTTCTCCAGTAAATCAGCAATGTATTGTACCTTAATAGGTCTAAGGATAATTTTCAGGTTCTATCATTAAAACATCTTCTAAAACCCCACCCAGCTCTAGAGACACATAT
>PVIY010051273.1:0-15765 GCA_004026745.1 Myrmecophaga tridactyla
TGCAAAGAAATCAGTAATAGAATTAGTGGTATATGGGGGGAAATGTACCTATTGCAAGCTGTGGACTATAATTAACAGCATTTTAATATTCCTTTATCAGTAGTAACAAGTGTACCACACCAATGCTAAAGGTCAATAACAGGGGAGCAATTAAGGGGTAAGGGTTGTTTGGGGGTTTTTTGGAGTAACCCAAATGCTCTAGAATTGATTGGTGATGAATGCATAAATAAGTGATGATACTGTGAACCACTGATTGTACATTTTGGATGGATTATGAATCTATCTCAATAAAACTACTTTTAAAAAACAAACATTCATTATTTCACAGATTCCAGGGATCAGAAGTCCGGATACTGCACAACTGTGTCTTCTGCCCAGGGTCTCATAAGACTGTTGGAAGGGGCTGAAATCTCAGCTGAAATTCGGGGTTATTTTACAACTTCCTGCTTTTTGGATGAATTCAGGTCCCTCTAGTTATAGGGCTGGGGGCCTCAGCAACTAGAGGCTGCCCACAGTTCCCTGTCATTTGGCCCTCTGTACAACATGACAATTAGCTTCTTCAAGGCCAATTGTATAGTATCTGCTGCTGCTGTGAGTCTCTTTCAAAGGGCTGTTCTGGGGGTCGACCTGAGATGATAACCCTTTTCATTAAATTCAAGTCAACTGACAGGGGAATTTGGTGACATCTGAAAAATACTTGACCTCTGCCACATAACATAACCTAATTCATAATTTTCATATATCCTGCCCTCACTCAAGGGCAGGGCATTGAAATGACACGGGGTCACTCAATATGTGTCTGCCACAAATCAGCTCTGTGGCTCTAATGCACTCAGAACATTTCTTAGCCCAAGTACCCAGACTCTGTCAGTGCTCACGATCCTTTGACCATTTCAGTGAAGACTTCCTGGTGTGCTATCTTTCCCAACGTGTGTGTCTGTGGGTCTTCCTCAGTGAGCTACCCTCAGGCTGCCAAAGAGAGCTCACTTTGGCTGTAGGGACAGTCTGGGTGTTTATGGCTCCTTATGCTGAGACCTGAATCAATGAGCAACAGCTGAGGTGGGTAGAAGATATACTACATCAACTTACTTGTCCCTCAATGGGATAACTATAACGTGCAAGCTTTTCTGCGATACTGACTTTGTGATTGGGTATGATATTGGAACCTTGCTTTAGTCTCCTTTCTTCCCCATCTCATCCACCCCAGACCCATAACACTTGCTAATAAACTATTTTCACATAAATTCTCACCTTTGGTTTGGCTTCTGGGAAGTTCAGCTTAAAACAAAATCTTTTAAGGGCCCTTTCAACTTTAAATTCAGCCATCCTTATACAATGTGTGTGAAAGTATTAGAGACTGGTAATAGGTTATTGCTGTCAGATAAGTTATTTGCACTTTTACAGTGGCATTCTGGAAACTGAACCTTGATACAAAAGAAATTGGTAGTTATTTCAGGGACCCATGGCAAGCAGGCCAATTAGAAAAACTATTTACAATGGGTGGTTTCTTAAAAATATATCTCACAGGACAGAGTTGCCTTTCCTATGTACTTTTCATTATTTGCTCTTAACTCTTCATCAACCCCTTCCTGACTGCCACTGTGTCAGAGAATAGCTGTTTCCACATCATTAAAATGAGTTTCAGATGAATATTAAACAGTAGTTTCAGCCTAGGTATGGAGTTACAGAGGATGTGGAAGAAACAATAGAATCCTATTACAATGCTTTGTTCTGGTCCTCATGATCCAGAGGGGAATACCTATCTCCTCTCCAGTTTTGATCTTCATTCACTGGATGATGCAAGATGATTCCAAAGCTTTAAAAAAATACAACTGAAAGTCAATGATTCCTAAATTTATGTTTCTAGCCCTGATTGTCTGCTGAGCTCCAGACTTGACCCAGATGTCTAATAGGTATTTCATATGTAATGTGACAAAATGGAACCCTTGATTATGTCCCCTTATACCTCCCAATCCAGTTTATTTTCTAATCTTCCCCATCTCAGGAAATATCAAAACCATATACTGAGATGATGAGACCCAAAAGTCTGGAGGGTCCCATGAGCTTTCTATAACTCTCATCACATATTTCTGTTTACTAGTCCAGTTGGCATTACCTCCAAAATACATCCCGAGCCATCCAGTTTATGCCATCTCTTTACGTGTCATGCTAAAACAATCCAGCAGACCTTTTAAATAGCTTCCTAACTGATCTTTATGTTTCATTTATTAAAACTTGCACACTATTTTCTACATAACCACCTGGGTGAACTGTTTAAGGTATAATAAATCAGATCATATATTTCCCAGCTGAATTCCTGAGAGTGGCTTATTATTGCAGTTAGAACAATCCATTTTTTATTTTTTTTTAAGCCATGGTCTGCAAAGTTCCACACCAACCCCTATCAACCTGCAGTGCTAACATGCTCAAAGCGATACCTTCCACCCACACTAAATTACTGCAGTTCCCTCATTCCTAACCTAGGTCATTCCTCTGCCCAGTGTTCTGTCCTCAGCTCTTCACATAGCTGGGCCCCTCATAGTCAATCTATTTCCATTTCCAATGAAGTGAACTCCACTGTGTGGAGTTAACATCCAAGATAAAACAGTCCTCCACTTCTAAACCCATTACTTTCTGTCTGTAATGTAAAAATGTAAAAAAACAGCATCTGGTTTTATTGTCTACACAGCACAACTCACTGTATGAAATTATCTCATTCATTTAGTTCTTTACTTGTTTACTGCCTGTGAACCCTCCCCACTGACTTAGTTTCCTAGGACTACTATAATGAAGTACCACAAATTGGATGACTAAAAAAAAGAAAAAAAATGAATTTGTTGTCGCACAGTCCTAGAGGATAGAAGTCCAAAATCAAGGCTTCCTCTTAAACCTATAGGGGAGAATCTATTCCATGTCTCTCTCTTGACTTCTGTTCATGTTTTCTTGGCAAGAAAATCTGTGGTGTTTTCTTCTTCAGTCATATGGCATGTTCTCCTCTACCTTTCTCTGTCTCTGTCCAAATTTTTCCTTCTTCTAAAGCCATCAGTCTTACTGGATTAAAGGGACACCCTATTCCAGTATGACCTCATTTCAATTTGCCTACTTCTATCTATGGCAACCCTATTTCTAAATAAAATCACATATTAATATACTGGGAGAAGACTTTTATATAAGTTCCCACACAAGCACATCATAAAAGACTAAGAATGAGACCAGTGACTTCAGCAAGTTTTGTTCATTGCTGTATACCCTGCCTCTTATCAATACCAAAAAATCTGCAAGAACTGAAAAATAAGTGGATGAGTGAAGGTAAGAATGAATGAATGGAGTATTATCATGCACTTCCTGAAGCTTTTAACTTTCTAACAGTTTGTGTCATGATTTGACCAGGTTAAATCCATACTGAGATACGCTCTACCTTTTAACTGATCAGAAAGATAAAATGAAGTCCTATTATCAATATACAGGAAGACTGGCAAAAATAGGTACTTGGAGAATAATAATTTGGCTACGCATATGTGCCCTGTTTGAATCTAGTGTGTACACAGAAAAGCCATGTTTTAATCCTGATGCAATCTTGTGGAGGCAGCCATTTCTTTTAATCCTGACCCCATAATGAAATCATTGATGAGATTATCTCCACGGAGATGTGACATGCCCAATTGTGGGTGTGGCCTTTTGATTAGATCGAGATATGAGTCCACCCATTCCGAGTGGGTCTTGATTAGTTTACTGGGGTCCTTCAAAAAAGGAAACATGTTGGAGAAAGCTCAGAGCTGACAGGGAGAGCAGAGACAGAGACATTGATGTTTGGAGATACTTGGAGCCTAGCAGACATTGCCATATGCCTTCCCATGAGATGTTAAGCAAATTAGAACTTGGGGAGAGCCAAGGGAAGCTAAGAGATGAAAGTCAGCCATGGAAAAACAAAGTGAGGAACTCCCACAGGAACAGAGGCTGAAAGCGACAGAGACCAAGAATAAGGGACTAGCAGATGCCAGCCACGTGGCTTCTAAGCAGACAGAAGTGTTCTAGTTCCGTCAGCTTTCCTTGAATTAAGATATCTTTCGCTGGATGCCTTACTTAATATTTTCAAAGGCTTAAAACTATAAACTGGTAACTTATTAAATTCCCTTTTAAAAGCTGCTCCTTTTCTGATATATTGCATTCCAGCAGCTTTTACAAACTAAAACAGCATATTAAAACAATGATTTTTCAAATAAAAATGACATACTTTGACAAAGAAATTCTGTGCCAAATTCCAAAGTTTAGCATTAAAGCACTGAATTAGTATAGAAACAAGCAGAGAGATATTTCATCATTAAAATAACATGAAAGGTGAATGTTTATTAAGATGAAAGACAGGACTTTCAAATATGATGTTAAAGTCAGAAAGGAGATTACAATAAAGTGAGTAATATTTCTTTCAATTTTTATAAAATGTATATCTGTGGGCATACATGAACCATACAAAAAAATCTGAAAAATTATATAGAATACCTTAATAGTGGTTATCTTTAACAGGTTATTTCTGAATTTCCTTCCTTCATTGGTCTCATAAAAAAAACAATAGAAATTTTTAAATAATTTTAAAATCCGGTCACAAATATTCCAATAGTAAATCCTCTGTGTAGTGAACAGAGTAATCCCTTCCCCAAAGTTGTCTATGTCCTAATCCCAGGACCTGTGGGTATGTCAGTTTACATTACAAAAGAACATTGCAGGTGTGGTTAAATTAAGGATTTTGAGATGGAAAGATTATCATTGATGATCTGGGTGGTCCCAATGTGATCACAAGATAATAAGAAAGAGGAAATTAGAGTAGGAAATGTGATAATGGAAGCAGAGGTTAAAGTCATGGAGCTATGAGCCAAGAAATACATGGACCCATTCAAAGTTGCTAAAAGCAAGAAAATAGATTCTTCCCTAGAGCCTCCAGAAAGAACTCAGCCCTGCATACCGTTTTAGATTTATGACCTCCAGAAGTGTAAAGATAATACATATGCAGGGTTTTTTTAACCACTAAATTTGCGGTGATTTGTTATAGCAGAATTAGTAAACCAATATGCTCCCATCAAGTGAAAATTAAAATTGAAGCAAGAGGCTATTTAGCACTACATACAGTCCATAGAAATCCCCAAAGACAAGACTATTAAACTCAACATTCCATTATGTTTAAGTACAAATTCTTGAGCCTCTTCATCTTTAGGGATTCTGATATTCATTCCAAGATTTATAAAAGATTTTTGGAAACAGTATTGAATAACTCCAACAAAAATATTGCATCACTCATGCATTTATATAAATACCCCCCACCTATACTAAGCAGGATTTTTCTTCCCTTCTAATCTTTTCCTTTCAAGTTTGCCTTAGTAGCTCATTTTAATCTTTATTTTTTAACTTGAACAAAAATAATCAGGGGAGTGAATGAGGGTAATTTACTCCCAAACCTGCCACATATAAAATGTGGTTTATTACCTATATTTCAAAAAATACAAAGACATGAGTTTGTGATTTGGTAACACTTGTTTCTTCCAGATAAGTAAATTTACTCGTAAGTAAGTGGAAATATTTTAGTCTATTTTAGAAATGTAGTTATTTGGAAGCATTCTTCTCCAAAACCTATGATCATAGAAAGCTTACAGCCTTTTTCTTTCCACTGGTTTTGAGCTGACAGAGTGCAGAAACAGCATGCTGACTTGTTGAAGTGGGAGGAAGTGTATATTTTTTACATTTTTTTTCCAAAAATTGTTCAACTGATTGCACTTCTATTGCATAAAAGAAATTCTACCTTTGGGCTGAAGTTCAGCATTTTCAACTTAAGAGGATTAATTTTTTACTAGAAACGTTTTGCATTAAATGCCTTTTAAGAATTAACTACTGTTTGGTTGCTATTATTGTTTGCTTTTGTATGATCATCTGTGCTGTCATTCTTTATTCATAGACAGGATAGCTGATGGGAATGTTGCCAAACCCGCTGAGTCATGCAAAGTAACAAATGACGAAGCCTGAGAGAGAGCCCTGGACCAAATTATGAAGTTGATAAATTTGTTTTGGTTCCTCCTTATGTCCCTTTTATCTGGCTAGCTCTAATCAGTCCACAGACTAGAGCTGTCACATCTCTGCCCCTTGGCTCTTCCAACACCCATGTTATTTGCCCCAAAGGCCTTTCTTTCTATCCATGAAAGGAATATGCCTTCTTCCTGCTTCACTTTGGAAATTGACATTGGTTTGTCTAAAAACACTGCTGAAATTTCAGTCAAGATGGTTTTGTGAGGTCATACTCTATGATTCCCCTTTCACTCCAAACTAAAGATCTAAAAGTAAAAATCAAATGAATTAGCACTGCTCAGTAAAAAGAAAGCATCTCAGTGGATCTGAGGAATAGAGGTCCAGAGCAGTAAGCTGGGAATGAAGAGATAGTACTTTGAATTAGGTCCAGTATCAGGCAGGGAAGCTGGGAGCTTGATACCAATATTTTGTTGAAATGTAGCCTTGATGGGGTAAAAGAAACTTGGGTAAAGAGACCTTTAGTGTGGGTTCTGCTTGGTTGGTTGGGAGTTAGGCTGTGTTAACCCTTTGCTGTACTGTAAATACCAGAGGCTAGAATTTCTTTTGTGTCCTTATTTTTGTCTCTGTGGTTGTCTTAGGGTTTTCCTAGAGACCCCATCTTAAATGGTCTAAGCCTTGCAGTTCTTTTAATTCTAATCCACTGTTACTATGCAGAGGTCTGGTTGATGTGGTGGTAAAATGTGAGGAAAGGGCAAGCATTCTATGATCCTATGATTAGTTCTCAGCATTTTAGTGAGCTTCTTTCCTTGGCCTGTGACATTCACTAGTGCTTCTCACATTTTCCCCACCCATAGGTAAAAGGAGAATCTTACAGGGGACTAGAATTGAGTATTGTCCTTCTCACAGGTCAGTCATTCTCTGGTAAAACTCAAGTTGGTTAGACTCTAATAAAGCAGTTTCCTTTGAGAGCGGGTCTTTGTTAGGAACAGAGTGACTTGGACATATCTCAATAGTTATTTTTCTCTCCATTCCATGCTGGAAACAGTCTTCTCCCTGAGAATCTAATCAGACTCCTGCAGGTAGAACTCAGAAAAGTGTGGGGGTATCCTTAACGCTGGGCCCCCAGGAGTTTTTATCTCTCAAGCTGATCCTTGTTCAGTCTCCAGCAATTAATCAATGGCCCTTTCAGTGTTCCTACCAGTTTCTGGCCCCTCTGTCAGCTTCTGCTCCAGGCAAGCTGTATATTTCTATATTCACTAATCTCTCTAGTTTTGGGGATGGCAAGTGGCCTGTGACTGCAATTCTCTGATAGATCTAAGAAGAGTTGTTGATTTTTGGTTTGCTCAGCTTTTCTCTTGTTCTGAGGACAGAAGCGACAATTTCCAAACTCTTTATATGCTACACCAGAAACAAGAAGTATTGTTCCTTAAACTTTTATAGAATTCATCGGAAAGGTCATCTTGGGCCGAAGTTTTCTTTCTGAGAAGGTTTTGTTAGTAATTTCAATTCTATATCAGACTTTTAGATATGTTCAGATTTTCTATTTCTTCTTGAATCAGATTTAGCAAGTTGTATTCTTTAAAGTTTTTTTAAATATAGCTAAGTGTTAACTCTAAGAAACTCAGAAAACTACATGCAAAGATATACTGAAATTAAGTAATTAAAAATAATATTTCAGACAGAATATCTCATGAATTTATATTAACGTCAGAGAGTAAAATAGAATTAAAGCACAAAGTATGAATGAAGATTAAGAGATTCAATTCAATTTACTAGAAAAAGGTACCAATGTCAAAATTATTTGCTGTAATAATAAAGTTCAAAATATATAAAACAAATATTAACAGAATAACAATGAGAAAATGACACATTCATCGTCATAGTTGATTTTGGACACATCTCTCTCAGAAGCTGAAATATCAATTAAACAAACCAAATAATAGAGAGAATTTGAACAAAACTTGAGCATATCTAATAAATATATGAAGAATTTGTTTCCAAAAAATAGAATGGAAAAAATATCTTCATCGTGTTTTTCATAAATCATCAAAATCTTGCTTCCATATTCAGATCCTAAAATTATGAAATAATGTTCTTTTATATCTTAGCCATAATATGCAGTTTATCAGCAGTCACTATTTTATGATCGCTACCTCTTTAGAAGCAATAAAACCATCACTGCTGTATAAATTTATATACCATATTTATAAGCATAAATGGAACATTAATGTAAAAAAGAGTACTCAGACCTTAAAATTTCATAGTTCATCAAGATTTTGATAAAGTTGTTACCTTCAAAAATATATTTTCCTGAAAAATCACATAAAGCTCTAATACAGCTCAACATCAGTGTATAAAAATAAACTGGAGCAAAGTGTATGCCACGGTGCCGGAGGTACCCAAATTTAGTTAAGAAAGGAACAATTTTTATTTTATAGTAATATTATGTTAGGAGGGAAATAACTTTTAAAGCACTAAAAGGCAGTGCATTCTTTTACTAGACAGTATGTTCCCTTTATTTTAATACAGTTTCAAATGCTGTTAGGAGAGATTGCTTTATATTGATGAAATAGCATCCCTATTGCTCTATTAAAAGCAAATCTTCTTTAATGCCCTAAATGATGCACAAGACAGCATATTTATTGGTAGTAAAAGTATGTTTGTGGGATTAACCTCACACATGTAATGAGGCAATAATTTAGAGGTTGCTAAAACCTGAAGAATAATTCATGGTTTAAACAAATTAAAGCAAAAATTGGTACTGATATTGAGAGCTACTGAAAGATTCTCCAAGCCTACTGTTTGAAGATCTTGAATGGATTCTACCAATACTTGTCAAAAAAGAATGTGTGTGTGTGTGTGTGTGTGTGTGTGTGTTGTGTTTGTGTTATGCTTCATTTTCATTTTGTAATGCCTGTTCATTGAAAAAAAGTGTTTGGAAACATTTTAAGTGTTTAATATGCTTAAGTGTTAAAAGGATATTGGTGGGTGGGCCACGGTGGCTCAGTGGCAGAGTTCTCACCTGCCTTGCCAGAGATCCGGGTTCAATTCCCAGTGCCTGCACATGTTAAAAGAAAAAAAACATATTAGCCTACAGCTTGAGCTGTGAAATGTAATTAATAAAACATACTATAGTCAAACCTTTATGATTCTGATGCGTTACTCATTTAATGTTAGTTCCTCTACTTACATAATATGGGATGCTACCTGACTCTAAAGAGTTTTTGACTATATATTTGTTTCTTTATTTACCCATCAGTTTCTCTCAAATTCTCAAGCCTTGTAGAGGTAAAATGATCTAACTCTGAAACAATAAGCTTGAGTTGTTCTGCTATACTGCCTCTGTTTACTATCTATTGGACCTGAAGGATAAAGACATCTTCCATTTGGGTCTCATGAGTCAAGGCTGTGCTTCATGTCCAGCCCTAATTGGAAGGGAGGAAAGGAAAGCTTTGTTTTTATTTTTTTTTTGTTTCCTTTTTTTTTCACCTGGGCACATGGCCTTCCCAAATAGTCAGTTTCTGTCAGTAAAAAGAATAGAAAATGGACATTGGGTAGACATCTAGCAGAGTCTGCTTCAATGATCATTATCGATCATCATTAATATTTGATTTGTTTTCTTTATGTTTCACAACAAAAGCTCCAAATGGCAAAAATGGCCGGGGCTCTTTAACATGAGTGGGAGCCATGCTGTGAAGACATATCAAGAAGAGATAAGTGGAGAGACAACCTTAACATCCTGGGCAGCAATATCAGAAGGCTTCTTCTTTTCATGGACTCAAACAGTTTGCAAAAGCAGTCTTAGAAACCCATCTGCACATTATATAGATAACTATTTAAAGAAACTCTATAAAATAGTTTGTGATTTTCTCTGGATTTTCTCAAACTATTAACTAGTTTTATTGTTATTATGCCATTGTAATGTAAAACTCAAATCCACATCCTTAAAATAGATCTGGCTTCTCTTTTAAGAAGCATGGCTATATTGGCATTCAAATTCTCTATTTTGTTTGCTTTATTTATGTATTGGTTTTATCATGCTTTTTGTTTAGTTTTTTCTCTTGCTTTCAGGCATTTCTTTTAAGAAACTAAACTTTATAGATAATTTGAAGCTTCTTTTGTACTCTACCCCAGTTCGTTCTGTCTTCCTTATATACACAAATGTCAATTTGGAAAATCTAGTGATAAACTGCTTTGACTGTTGGAACCTTGAGTGTTTGAACACCTTTCACAAATTTGTAGAAAAATCTTTGGTTATGGCTTCATCACTTTTCCAAGTGAGCTGAGAAGAAACTCACTTCCACTGACTTCCTTTTCTCTAGATTCTGTCAATGTGAAACCACTGTATAAGGCTTGGGTCTGGAAAGTTGATGAACTGGGTGCTGTGGGGAATCCATTCTAGCAAGAGTGCTTAGTAAGACATAAGATTTTAGTGGCTACAGCAGGAGAGAGTCTGGCAAGAATTTCAAATTCCCAGCATCCACAGGTCAGAAAGAGTCAACTTTGAAGTGGAAGTAGGGTATTGTTGCATTGTCATGGTTAGTAATATTGGCCCTAGGTCTGGTAGCCAAGTGTGATAAGCTGAACAATCTGGATATCAAGTGTGTTGCCTCATTGTCCAAACTTGTAAGCTTTTGTGTGAACTTGAATACAGCAGGCGTAATTAAAATGTATCCCAGGAAATTTATGTAAATTGATATATGAAGTCCCTCTATACAGAAAGTAATTGTGAATAAAGTGGTATATCAAAACTGAGAGATTTTTGAGAGTGATTTTCATAATCATGGTAATTGAGGATTAGGAGTAAGTTGAAGAAATAGTTAAAAATAAAATGACCAAAATTAAACAGAAAAAAAAATGATGAGTACGCAAAGAATTAAATGTGGCTGTGGAATAAAGGTATGACAAAAAAGGTTTCTGCAAAGGCCTACAGGTAAAAACAGCAGTTAGATTCATTCATCAAATGGACAATTTAGTAATCAAATGAAGCCCATGGAAATGACATGTTTTTTGACAATGATTTCATTGTATAAGAACATATCCAGGAATTTAATTCAAATTTTGGAAAGTGATTATGTTAACACTATTTGTTATTAAAATTATTGTTATTTATTCTAGTTCTTCACATTGTCTTATGCCACAAAATTGAAGGACAAAAGAAGTAACTAAGATATCAGATAAATAATCTGATTGATTTGAAAAGATCAATTGAAAAAAATGGTTCCAGAAATAATACTAGTCATGAGTATAGAGTTAACACTGTCTCATAATGCTATGATTATCATGACATTATCACAAAAAGCTACCTATGTAAAGAAATCCACTTCGCTTCTTAGGTTCTCTAGAGAAACAGAACCAACAGGAGATATCTGTAAATTTAAGATTTTATAAAAATGTCTCATGCAACTGCAGAGTTCCATGAGTCAAAATTCTGTATGGCAGTTTGCTAGCTGGCAACTCCAATGAAGGTTATCAATGAACTCTCTGGGAAAAGACTGGCAGGCTGAAGAAAAGGTGAAAATTCCTTTTTCCTTAAATTCATCAACTGATTGGATTAAATACTCCTGTTTGGATACTCTCTTTGCAGAAGACACTCCCTTAGTTGATCATAGATGGAATCAACCATAGGAGCTATCAATTGACTGATGATTTAATGAACCAGGCTTCTGATTTATTAACAAGCCATGAAATGTCCTTGCTGTAATAGTTGCTTGACTGGACAACTGGGTATCGTTGCCTGCCCAAGATGACACATAACCCTAACCATCACACCTTCTAAATAAACTATGGTCATGGAAAGGAAAGAGATGGCTGTAAATGATCCCTTAAAAAGTAAAATGTTTGTCAGAGAGTGCCAGTGTGCTGGTTTGAAACTATTATGTGCCCCAGAAAAGCCATGTTCTTTTAATCCCAATCCAATCTTGTAGGGACAGACCTATTGTAGGGTAGGATCTTTTGAGTAGGTTTTTTCCATGGATATGTGACCCACCCAATTGTGGGTGTAACCATTAATTAGATGGAGATGTGACCCAGCCCATTCAAGGTGGGCCTTCATTACTTTATTGGAGTCCTTAAAAGATCTCATGGAGGAAGAGAGGTAATAACTGACATCAAGAGTATAAAAATGTTCAAATTAAGGCACCAACAAGAGGTTAAGAAAGGCTGATGAAGTTTGAAGTTCATCTCAACTGGAAAAGCACATGGCGAACATGGCAATGTTTGCTAGCTTTCTCTCCAGGCTTCTTGTTTCATGAAGCAACCCTGGGGGAATTTTCCTTCTTCATCTCCAAAAGTCTCTAGATGCATGGGCTTTATGGCTCTGAAGCTTTTTCCAAAATGTTTCCTCTTTTAAAGGATTCCAGTAAACTAATCAAGACCCACCTACAATGGATGAAGTCACATTTCCCTCTAATCAAAGGTTAATACCCACAGTTGAGTATACCACATCTCTGCGGAGATAATCTACTCAAGTTTCCACTCTACAGTGCTGAATAGGGATTAAAAGAAATGGCTGCCTCCTCAAGATGGATCAGGATTAAAACATGGCTTTTCTAGGGTACATAATCCTTTAAACTGACACACCATTTTAAAATTCCAGAAAACAAAAGTTTGCACTATTTGAGTAAGTGTTGAATGAAGAAAATACAGCTTCAAAAATGGTCAGAGAAGCTTTTGGTGCCTTTACTGGCAAGTCTCCTATCCTGTCCCTGGCAAAGGAAGTAATTAAAATATAAAATGCATTGAGAAAATTTGTGAATCCAGATTTTACTCCTATTTTGGTTACATGGCTCTATAATGGAAGGAGTAGAAAATACCAGTATACCCATGTGCATACAGGGGAGCCTGTATGTACATTCCAGTCTATTGGGTGGCAGCCTATGATTAATCAGGATATTCATCTCTAGCTTGTTGTGCCAGAATTTATTTTGAAGGTGAATCATCTTATAGCCAACTACTATAGTTTAAGAAACAATCAAGCTGATTCAGCATAGGGCAAAAATTACCAGCTTCAAGATAGGCAACAGAGTCCCCATGAGTGGTATAATCTATTTCAGTAGGAGTAGAGGGGGCATTTCTACCCCTGTGATTAGGAAATCCCCTAACTACAGGAGTATATGCCCAGAAAACACAGAAAGGAACCATGCTTTCTCCTAGGACTGATTTAGTTGATAGGAGGGCAAAACTCTGAAGAAGAGCACCAGTCAAAACAGCCAGTTTTCAAAGACTGTGCAAAGCATTTTTGCTTTGGATTTTTGTCTTTTTTATTTCATATCACCACTGGATACAAACATAAGGAACAGACAGCACACAAACTAAATTAAAAATAACACATTAAAGTATTAAAATGTCAGTATGTAACAAAAGTTTACAAGACAAACACAAGAAATGATGTTCCATAAAAGGCATAAGACTTTTGACATGCCATTAAGACACCTCTAGAAAATGATCTTTAATATGCTTTGTTCTAGTTTGCTAGTTGCCTGAATGCAATATGCCAGAAACTGAACGGCTTTTAAAAAAAGGGAATTTAATAAGTTGCTAGTTTATAGTTCTAAGTCTGAGAAAATGTCCTGATCAAAACAAATATATAGAAATGTCCAATTTAAGGCATCCAGGGAAAGAGATCTTGGTTCAAGAAGGCCGATGATGTTCAATGTTTCTATCTGAGCTGGAAGGGCACATGGCGAGCATGGCAGCGTCTGCTGGCTTTCTTGTGGCTCTACCAAAAAAAGGGACTCTCTCCAAAATGTTTCCTCTTTTAAAGGATTCCAGTAAGCAACTCCACCTTCAATGGGTGGAGACATACCTCCATGGAAATTATCTAATCAAAAGTTACCACCCACAATTGGGTGGGTCACATCTCCATGGGAACAATCAAAATGCTCCCCCCAGCCATATTGAATGAGGATTAAAGGGCATGGCTTTTCTGGGGTCCACCACAGATTCAAACCATCACATGCTCCAACAACTAAAGTTAAACAGAAATAACTAAAAGATATCAGGAAAATGACAAATGAACAAATAGCAATCTCAATAAAGAAATAGGAATTTTAAAATGAAGCAAACAGAAATAATGCTGTTGAAGAACACAATCACTGAAATAAAACATTTCTTAGAAGGTTTCACTGAAAGATCAGAGCTGGCAGAAGAAAGAATCAGTAAACTCAAACTAAGGCATTGAAATTATTCAGGATGAAGAGCAGAAAGAAAAAAGAATGAATAAAAGTGAACAGAGTTCAAAAGACCCTAAGAGACTTTGGGGACTCCATCAAGTATATGAATATATGCATTATGAGGGTCTCAGAAGGAAAAGCTAGGAAGGAAGAGGAAGAAGAACTATTCAAGCAAATAATGGCAATCTGTCCAAATTTAAATAAACACATAAATATACACATTTAAGAATCCCACTGGATCCCCAAATAGGATACAAACAGAGAGAACCATGCAATACAAATAGGAGTTGTCAAAAGCCAAGGACAAGGACAAGGAAACAGTTTTGAGACCTGCAAGATTAAAGCAATGTCTCATGAACAAGGAAGCCCCAATATAAAGGCAAGGAGGTAGTAGGACAAAATGTTTAAAATGCTGAAAGAAAACAGTTGTCAATCAAGAGTTTTGTTTTGTTTTGTTTTTAGCAGAGTGATGTACTTTTATTTTATCATCATGCATATAATAGAAGACAAATATGCAAATGATATACTTCTAAAATGACAAAGCAACCTCACCAATATTTATACAACTTAAGAAAAGAGACACATCAATCACTAAGTTGTTACTGAGGCAAATTATTGAGTAAATAATAAGAGCCACAAAAGTATTTGTACGTTATTTTTCCAGCAAGACCGCAATTTTCAGTTTTCAGAGTCTGACAAGACCCAAATTAAAGACACAGTTTGAAGAGAAACAAGAACAAGTCAAAAACTCTTATGAATACTCACATAAGTCTCTACGTATTTTGTACAAGAATATAAGATTGGTAAGCTTCCAAAAGTTCCCAACTGGAAGCAAAAAGAAGCCTGTGAAGCTTAGTATTTCTAGTAGCAAAAACACAGATGGCAATAGGATTTTACTAAATGTTGGTGATAGAAAACAGAATTAATATTCCACAAAAACAAGATCTCATAAAAACAAGAGAAAAATATACAAAGTTGCTTCGTTTGTGTTTCCTTAAAGATCCCTCTCTAGGCAACATATCTAACATTTGAACCCCTTCAGTTCTCCCATCCTAGTCTTGAGAAAAGTATTTCTCCTCCCATGAATGCTGACTGAGAAAGTATCCCTTCCTTGCAGACTCTCAATACTGTCTTATTTCTAGACTCCATTTCCATTTAGCTCACTTTGGCCTCTGACCTTCTGTTCAGTTTTCTCTGCTTATGGCACCCACCACAGTCTCTCTAGTCTTTCATCCATCCTGAATTAGAAAACACCTTTCATTCCATCTAGATCTATCTCCCTTTGAACCTTCTAGGTGTTGCTAGAGCAGGAGGGTAGAAAAGAGTAGGACAAGTGTTCCGGCGGTCTTAAATAAGAATTATCATTTCCTGTCTTTGGAAATGATAAAGTGAATCAAATTAAACAAAAAAGACTGCTTGTGTAGATGATCCAGAACTAACACTTTATTTTAAAGAGATATGGGGGCTGGGGAGTGGGCAGTGTGCAGAGAAAAAAGAAAGAAAGTAGGGGGGTGGGGGAAGATGGGAAAGAGGGAAATACCACCTTGGTACTAATCATGTTCAGGGTGGGGAAGGGAGG
>PVIY010051274.1:0-15771 GCA_004026745.1 Myrmecophaga tridactyla
AGTCCCTGAGAAATATGCCACACTAATGATCTTCTACTGTCTTTGTGGCACGTAAATATCTTGATTGATTTATTTTGGGAGTTGACTACTTTCAGTAGTCTAAGTCCTTGTGTTTGTATGATGGTTGTACAGTAGGGAGCAGGGCACAGAGTGGACACTCAGTGTGGTGATTTGTTTCAGGGCAGGTAAAGGTGCAGGTTGGGGATGTAACACTGATGCTTGTGAACATGGGTGCCCAGCAGGTAGGGAGGATGTAGCTGTGCTGGTGCACCAGTCTTCAGGACATAACACTGATTTGCATTGGTCTAAGGCACAGGTGCTTTTGTGCACATGTGTAGAGCTGTGGCCACAGGTCAGCATTATGCCTTCATGGATTGGGGGCAGATGTGACCCAGCTGCAAAGGTCAGCACTTTCACAGAGCTGCGAAGTGTGGCTGAAGGCTGTGCACATGCATGGTTCTTGGACTGCTGTAAAATGTGGTTCCCAGAGCTGAATGATGTGATTGGGGGACCATGTGAATGTGTGGGCCAGGGAGTGCTGTAAACAGATGCACAGAGCTCAGGCAGGGTGGAGTGGGGCTGTGTGACACTATGGGCCATGTGGCAAGGGTAGCCTAGGTATGAATGTTAATGCCTATAGTCTTTATGTGCTGGCAACAGCCTGAAAGGAATGGAGAGGGGGAAGTAGTGCTTGGGAGGGGTGCAGGAGATGCAGGTTTGACTGCACTTGGGATGGGGGGTGGGGCAAGTGTGTACACTGGTGACTGGTGGCATAGGTGCCTGGAGCATGGGAAATGACAGCAGGTGACAGTGTACAGGTGCGTGGGGTATGGGGTGAGTCACTGGTCATGGGGTTGTGCTGGTGAGGGTAGTGTGCCCAAGGAATGTGGCCTGGCTTACTTCCTAGTCCCAGGCTCCCATCCATGTACTTCCATGGGCTCCATGGCTCTGTATGTCCTTTCCAGTCTCCAGCTTTCTGCTTCTCAGTTCCTTGACTTCTGTAACCAGGGATGCCACATCTGGTGCAGAAGTCTCTCCCAGGTCAGCCACAGTCCCAAATCACCACCTCAGTCATCTTCCTGTCCCTTCTCTAACTTTTCGTGGAGCAAGGGCTAAGCTCAAGCTCTGTGTAATAGTATATACAAACAAAAATTTCCCTTTTTATTCATTTTCAAATGTATAATTGAGCAGTGGTGTACTCAAATATATTCACAAAGATGTGTATTGTAGGTACTACCTATGCAAAAATTGCAATCTGAATAAAATTGAAAGTAGAGATTCTTCATTTATTGGTCTATGTGTTTCCATGTAATTTCCATTATTTAGTTATTTCTAAAATGCATGTGTTATTTAAGGATCCATAATATCCTTGAAAGTTTTGAATAAGAATAATGTTGAAGAAATTAAAGATTTCTGTAGGGCTACCATAACTAAAATCATGTAGTATTGGTTGAAAACTGATAAATAGTCCCATTTTTGGAAAAGAATTGGAAATACATTTGCAGTCTCAAAATTAATGCTTTGTTTTTATTGAAATAGGACTCCAAGATAATTTACTGAACAAGTGAATGTTCTTTTTTCTTATTTCTATTTTTATTTTCACAAAAAGATTTATAAATACTTTACTTGAATACATTTCTCACTCATTAATCACAATTCATCTTGGAGTTAACTTCTGTGCAAAGATAGTCTTTTCTTGTAGTTTATGTTTTAAAGCAAAACAAAATACTTTATTTCCAGTAGAAATGGAAAATTCAGTAAAAATGGAAATCAAACACCATATCCTTTCTTGAGCTCTTCAAGAGAATTATTCTTCTTTCCAGATTTGTCTATGTGATTGAACAATGCATGTACAATCTTTTTTCAGGTTCTGACATAAACATCACTGCTATTATCTAATCTTTTTAGTTCAGAGAGTCTTTGTAAGATTTCAAAAATGAGTGATGGCTTTTCTTTCTCAATGTAAAAGTCCTGTAGAATTTTAATAATTGGTTGAATACATCTGGATCTAGATTTTTCTGAAACAACTTAAGATACAAAGATGGTTCATTTGCTTTAAATACTGATACAACATGTCTGGTGAACTTTTCAGTTGCCTGAAGTCAGAGTCAAGCTGAAATAAGTTTGTAGAAATTGGAGGAAGAGCAGTTGTGATAAACTTAGGTGTTTCTTTCCATAGAAATAGAAAGACTATTTGAAGCAGTATGTTTGTCAGTCTTCTCATTGAAAGACTGACAAACATCCTGCTTCAAATTGTCTTGAGGTGTCAGGGCTGAGTTATTACTGATTTCTTCTATTTTCAGTACTTTTGCACATGGAATATCATTTGTGGGCAAAAGGTCATCTTGGCTTGAATTCTTCTTACTTGTAGTGCTTGTGGTTGCTATTCCATTTGCTAGATTAATAGGATTATTCCCTGGAATAGTAGCAGTTGGGGTATCTGGTACATGAATAGTCTGTATCAAGTTACCAGTTCCTTCAATAATAACATTCAGTGATTTAGTTGATCCAAGACATTCTGCCTTTGTGTAGAATCAAGAAAGACATCATCCCACTAGCCTTTCTCAATTAATTTCTTATTAATTTTGTAAAGTTCAGATACTACTTGCTTATTTCCAGATTCCAGGAATAAAACCATTTCAAAATCGTTTTTTGGTTTCATTTAGCTTTCCCCAAAAAGTTCTTGGAGTTCCTCTTCTGGCAAATACTTTAGAATATGATCCATCTAATAAAATTGCTTCTGTGCAGTTTTTTTTAGATTCTTCATATTTCTGAATCTTCCAGTAGGCCATTGCTCTGTCTGCTGGAAGAAAGGCTTTAGTGCCATCTCCTGCTATCCCTAGAGTATAGCATTCAATTGCTCTTTAATATTTCCTATCTTTGAAAAATGCGTTCCCAAATCTTTCTGAAATGGCCTGTTGATTACACTGTTGTTCTTCAATTTGTTTTTTCTCTCCTTCAGATGACTTAATCACTGTATCAGTTTCCTTTAGATATGCATTTTCTTTGGGTGCTAAAGCCTGATTTATTTTCCTGAGTTCATTTGTCACTTCAGTTTCTTGGTTTCAGTTTTAATACATTTTCATAATCTCTTTTGGCATCCTCTAATTTTTGTAAAGCAAATTGAGCAGCCCCTCATCTGGTATAAGCCCTTCTATAACTCCTATTCAAAGCAATTCTAAATTACAATCAGACTCAGCAACAGCAAAGTTTTTCAATCTAAAGTATGCTGATGCTTGGTTAGTTGGTGGCACAGGATTGTATGGATCACCATTCATGCCTTTGATATAACATTCATTGCTTCATTATATTTTCCTTATTTGAAGGATTTATTGCTCTTTTCTTTTAGAGGAAGAGTTTTTTGGGTATCTATGTGAATCCTATCTTCTTCTGATTCTGATTCTTGAGACAGAATAATGGATACTGTCTTCATTGTCAACCTCATCAATGGTAGTATCCACAACAAGTTTTGCCCATGCCTCATAATCATAAGATTTTATCCTTTTTCTGTGTTTTCCTCTTTGTAGCTTTGCATTTCTTCTTCTTCCTAAAATTTTCATTTTGAATCAGCGGTATATTCTCTTCAGGAACACCATTCTGTCTTCTTAGTTCCATATCCTTTTGTTTAATGTCTTTTTCCCAGTTTTCTAAATGTCTCAAAGAGTCTTGTGGTTCTTCTGCATTTTGTTTCACTTGTAATTGTAATTCAACTGATTTATTTGTGGAAGCCATTATTATGGTCTCACTAGAAGACCATAATTATCACTCTCATGAATGGTCTTTTAAAATAAAATTTCCTGGAAAAGGGTATTTTTATTTAAAAAATTAAACTTTATACATAATTCTGAAATGTCCTAAATATCAATAGAAGATTGATGATAGGTAAATAATTGTTTACCTTTTGAGGTAATAAAAAAACAAAGCTTCTAGAAAAGATAAATAAGAGAGCATGTTCCTGATTTAACATAGTCAGATTTCTTAGTTATGTTTATAAATGCACTAAACATAAAATAAAACAAAATGAAATTGAACATAATTAGAATTATTAATGTCTGTTTATTAAATTGCATCATTAATAGAAATAAAAAGAGATTAAAATAATGGATTATAAGTAATTATAATAATATATCTGGCAGCAGATTCAGATCCAATATATTAAAAACTCCTTTTAAAATTCCAGTAATAAAATAGATAAAATAATTGAAGAGGGATTTCAGAAAATAAAATATGTGATTGTTTGACTAGCATATTTACCAAACATGATTACTTATCTTTAAAACAAAAGTTAATACCACTGTGATATGCTATTATTCTCTAGATCTGCTTAAGTTTTAGGAAATTTCAGAATACATTTTGTCATGTAAGTAGAGGAAATGGAATTTTCATTTATTCCTGGAGGGTGTTGAAAATGACTTGTCAGTCTATACCATGAAAAAATCTATATGTATTATTGATCTAGGAATTCCTGTTCTACAAACACAAGAAACATTTGTGTTTATGTGAGCCAAAATTTGTACAGCAACCTAATAGGGCATTTATTTTTCTGAACAGTCAAATTCTGGTAACAACCAAAATATCCATTATTAAGTGAAGAATAAATAAAGTGTGGATAATAGAATAGTCCCTGAAATGAGAAAGAAAGTCTACTGACACTGTATATGGAACAACATGATAAAATGTATGAGGAGCAAAAAAACCAGGTACAAAAGAATTTTGTATTATGTGAAGCTGGAGTAGACTTACTACTCAATGCTAAAAGTAAAAAAGGATACTTTTGAAAGTATTGAAACATGGAGAAAATAAAGACATTACAAAAAGAAGGATAAAATTCTCTGCCATCAGCCTGATGGTACAAAGAATGTTAACAGAAGTTTTACAGGCTATGGGTAATACCATCCCAGATGAATACACTAGAAGGAAGGATGAATACAGAGGGGGTAAATATGTGGGTTCAGGAGGTCTCCTTAATAGGAAGACATCACAGTACTGAACTTTTATGCAAACTATTATCATAGCATCTAAGTATTTATGGCATAAAATGCCATAACAAAAGGAGAATTTAAGAAAAGCTAAAATCGTAATGGAAGATGGAAATACAATTTAGTGAGTGTGTAAAACATGAGATAAATATCAGTCAGGGCATACAGCACTTGTACAGCACAAGTGACTAAATTTTTCTAATTAACAAATATAGATTGCTGCTCCTAGGGTACAAGATATGCATACTTTCCAAGTGCATTTGAACATGTTTCAAAATAGATGATACCCTGGGCTAAAAGCCAACCTTTCTAGTGGCTTAAAATCATAATGGATGTGTGGTTTGACTATGGTTAATTTAAACCTGAACTCAATAACAGAATAGTAGTTAGTACTTCTAAGAACTGTGGAAAGTTTTCTGCTTTCCTTACAGTCTCTGAGAAATCCACAGTAAGTACTATTGTGAAAACTGAAGAATAAATATTATAAAACTTCCTAATATGCACCATGTACCAGGCACTCATCCATGTGTCACACTTTCAAGAGGCTACTGAGGATGCACACTTTGCCAACATGTTAACAGATGGGGAACTGAGGCAGAAGAGATGAAGTGACATGTGATGGCTACATAGATCACAGACTAGTGTGCTGAGATTTAGCCCAAGGCTAATACATGGCATTCAAATGCTTGTTGGTTAATTTTGAACAAATCCATAAGGGATATTTGCCCATTAAACAAATCCTCTGAATTTGGCATCACAAGTAAGCATGAAAATCACTCAATTCCTTAGAGGAAAACCATGAGGATGAGTGGAAAGCCTGGTTTCCAGGCATCTGACAGAGTCCAGGATTAGGGCCTCTCTTTCTCTGTTCATTTTTCTCTAGGCTCCACAAGAAATTCATGGGTCCAGATATGTTAATATTTCTTGATATACAAAAGTTATTTAATGCACAATTTCTATTTGAGAACTCTTCTCTCACCAACTGAAGCCAATTATCTCTTTAATTTTTCCCCTGGACACCTACTATCAGTGGCACCAAGAACTATGTTCTCAGGAGCTTTCACTGATGTCATTGTGTCCACATTTTTTCAACTGAATTTTAAATCTGGGGCCAATAATATAAAACAGAATGCTTCCTGCCACAAATTCAGTCATCTCAATTTAATATGCACACTCATCCTAGCCTGCACCTAAAAAAAGTATTAGACCCAAACCAGAAAATCAGACTTTCCTATTGAAGAAGAAATGACTAATCATATGTATGTGTTCATTTTTATTAAGCATTATTTTTCTTCTTTCCCTTTCTCCCTGAATCACTCCCACAATTCTCTTGCAGTACTCACTTTATTTTGAGAGACTGTAAATGAAGATAGAACATAAAATATAATAAGGAAGTTCTCACATGAGGAGAGCAATGTATTCTATTATATGTATTAGACTGAAAACCCATTTGAGCAGATTTTGCAGAATTGATAACTAAGAAAGGAAATGTTGAATGTGTGGACAACAGTACCTTATGGAGCCAATTGCAGCAAAACAGGTAGGAAGTGGGAAAAGCTCTGCTGGCTGCCCATGGTTTCAGTGGGAAGAATGCCAAATTAAATCTCTTAAGTTTAATTATGGTGATCTGCATTTTATCTTAAATATTGGAAACATTTCTTTGCATAGAATATGGCTATTTAGTTAATAATTACACACGCACTTATTATCTTTGCTTTGATGAGTTCTGTGTTATATATTCTGCCCAAAATAGCTCAAAATAAATAAGTGAAATCTCTGTCATAAAAATAAAATATATGCACAGCTCTTATATTTCAGGAGTAATTTCAGAGATTCCTCATAACATACAAAGTGAAAGAACATGCAACTATTGCTGAATAATTTAATCCAATTTTTATATAATTTACCACCAAATATTATAAGTATAAATATATTATATATTATATGGATGGGGATAAAACAAAAATAAATAAATATATTAATGAACAAAATATTTTTTCCAGCACTTCAGATTGCAAATATTTTCTTCATTGCATAAGAAAAACAATGAGTATCTTGTTTTGGTCATTTGAGGGATGAGAGCACCCTTGCAATATTTTACATATCTGACAAAATTTTTACTGTGCAATATATCTCCCTGTTACTGCCAGTGCACTGGAAAATAATCAATCTCCATCTCACAATTTCTATTCAATCAGTTCAACCTTAATTAATTTACATTCATTTAATCAGAAAATTCCATTTGGATAGAGTACTTGGATTGCCTCTCATTTCTTAGCATGTTACAAACAAAAGAGCATGTGTTAAGATGAAAACCATATGTATGCTGAAGGGATCATAAGCTTAATCCTTTTGTTAGTGATTTGCAATTTTATTTTAATTTTTGTTCAATGTGGCTTCCATTTTGAGTTCTTTCTCTATTTGAAATATTTTGTACATATTAAATATCTGAGGTAGGTATTGTTGTAAATTCTATAGATAAGGAAAATAGGATTCCAAGAAGTTCAAATAGTTCTCAGAGTTACAAAGCAAGTAAATTCACAGTTGAGGTGAAAATATATTTTCTCCTGCAGTTCATGAAATTCTGTCTCACCTATAGTGACATATGAAAATGTAGTCTAGAAGCTTAAAATTAGTGATTGTGAAATAATAAAAAATTATTTACTCTGTGTTCAAAGTGTGAAAGCCTGTTGTATTTACATTATGTGGTAGTAGTAATTTAATAATTAATTTGAAAATGCAGTCTGATAATGTAGAAAAAATCAAGAGAATCTTTGTGTAATCCAAGCCTTCAGCATGAAACTGATTTCATTAGGCTAGAGTTACTTATAAATATAGAAGTAGCCATTTTAACCCAGGTGGCTATACAATGCTATCATAATCCATTGGTATAAAACTTCAAAACAGTAAAGACAGAAGCTATTTAATGAACAATTTTTAAACTAATGACTACCAAGAAAAGGGAAAACTTTTCATTTTGCAAGCAGAAAGTCACACACATGCTTTCTGACATTTAACAGAGGATCTCTAGGTTATAAGTGGTTACATTTGTCACAAAAATATGAATTATAATATGATGAATGTTCCATTTTCAGTAAGATATTGTGGGTCCAAGGATAAACAGATCTGAAAATTTATGTTTCACCATTTCAAAACATCAAGGAAAATAGAAAAGTCCAGAAGAATATGTGCTGTGCTTTAAAAGGTATTAATGGTTTGGTTTAGGGGCCTGAAAGTAGTTGCATAAACATGTTAAATCTCCACAAATTATATTGACATTATGAAAAGGAATGCTTACAAATAATTACATGGGACTCATTCATTAATTACTCACATATTATCAACAATGCATGGATTTTTCCATGAGAAGGAAAATATGTCTTTCTGCTTTGGCTCATTCAAATTCTGGAATATGGTCAGGATATATGAGAAAACATAATACTTTTTACAACATTGAAGAAATCAAATTTCATGTAACAACATTTATTTAATGTTGTTATTAAATAAATACTCATTCCCACAATTAATATCTACATATCATAAGTTCCAAGGAAATATGCCTGCAGTCATTATTCCTATTTTCCAGAGCTATGAAGACTGATCATGGAAAAGATATAATTGCCTGAATCAATAAATCAATCACTCCATCATTTTATTGCTTTTCCAGGTAAGGTCATCATTTTGAAAATATTGAGATATATATTTATAGTATTAACATGACTTTAGTTAGAAATTTCAAATAATACAAATGAAACAAAAGGTTAACAGAAGAACAACTGCCCACCAGTAGCTACCCCCAAAGTAACATGTTTTAAGGATTTTCAGAGATATTCATTTGATATGTTTTAATATTAAATTAATTTAGTGGTTGTTATTTGAGATACAGCTTAGAGACTTTTTTCTATGGATTTCAATGATGTTACATATTGTACCTAAGTTGAGCTTTGTTCGATAGCTCATTGATTGAACTAATGCAATTTATAAATTTAGGGATATTCATGATATAATCCAGTAAAATCAATTATGAGTAGCATAACAACTTTTGAAAAAAAAAGCATCATAAGTGAAGTGTTTTCTGAAGTCAGAAAGATTTACATTTTATCCTGTGTGATAAAGGTAGTGTATTTAAGAAATGTAATATGAGATTCCTCTTACTGACAGGCCAGTTTTGTCATGGCAATTGATTTCAATCATCATAAGAGATAAGGGGGAAACAAGAATATGTTTTCAAAGATAGGGAAAAGACAGGGATGGATAGTGCTGGGAAATTAGATGAGAGCAGAATAATGAAGAAAATAACATAGAAGGGGAAAGGGGAAGGGTAGGAGGTAGAAGAAGAGAATGCTGAACTACAAATTTTGGAATGTCACTAAAAAATGCAATTTGTGCTCCTGATTGCAAAGGAAGCTTTGGAACCCACCCCATGTGCTTTTAATGAGATGAGTGAATAAACCAAAGTAAAGGTGAATCAAAAGAGAGAAAAATTGTGGCACCAGGTATGAAAATCCTTATAACACAAATAGAGTTGAATAGGGCCAGGAATCTGAAGATTGAGGTAACAGCCAGCTGGTCTTCTGATGTAGATGTTATTGGAATTAAATGGTTAGGTGCTTTGGCAAGTGCAAGATTGTTAATTTTCAAATCAAAGTTTGAGATGGGTAGATAAAACTTTGTAAAAGGTTAATTAAAGAAGGCAATGAAAAAATAACATACTTATTTAGTAAACCAAAGTTTCAAAACACATTTTTTTTTTGCTAGGGAAAATTAAACATTTTCATAAGTTCAGGAACATATGGAAAGAATGAAAAAGGAAATGGCATATAATGGGAAATATTGACATCAGTGGAAGAGAAAAGAGAATGAAGACTAGAGTAGTGAATTAGTCTTAGAAGTGGAAGTTTCTATTTTTCCCAAAATGGCAGAAAAGGGAGAAAATTGAGTGAAAATATATTGCAATTGTTTTAATTAAAATACTTAATAGAGAAGATATCGTAGGAATTTAAAGTGATATAAAACTATGTTAACATTTGGAAGAGCCTGAGAAAGAGATATTTTATTTAAAATATTATTAAATATTAAATATTATTTATTAAAAAATAATGATAAATTATCCTGAGCTGAAGCCATCATGTATTGTAGGAAAAGGATAGGGAATATGGAAATATAACCCTCATTGTACTGCTAGTATGTGAAGAAAATTAATGAAGCATAAGTAGATGCTCTAAATAGATCATTTTTAATGCTTCATTGTAGTAAGATTTATACATATCAAAATTTCACATATTAAACATTTTCATGTATAAAATTCATTGATATTGGTTGCATTCAAAATATATGGTATCATCACAAACATCCATTTCCCCAACATTTTCATAACCTAGAGAAGAAACTCTGTACTCATTAAGCAATAATTCTCACCCTCTGCCTGCTCCCTGTCTCCTGATAACCTACAATCTACTTTTATTTTCTGTGAAATTTGCTGTATTGCCATACCCTGGAATTAAAGTACATAGGCTGCAAGACTAAAAGAACTTAAGTCAACACTATGTTACTTACAATTAACCAATATGAAGTACAAAAATTAAATTGGAAAAATGTTAGTTGATAATTATACATAGGCTAATTTCCCCCCCATTCTGTTTCTCCATGTTGTATAGGAGTTGTCTGCCTTTGTCTCTGCATGTCCAAAGCATATTCCTTGGAGATGTCCAACTCCAGCATCATGACTGAATTCCTGCTTATGAGATTTTCTGATGTGTGGGAGTACAGAGTCTTGCATGCCATGCTATTCCTACTGATGTACTTGGGAACTCTGATGGGCAATTTTCTCATTGCCACAGTAACCACCTTTGACAAGCAACTTCAAACCCCCATGTACTTCTTCCTTAGGAATCTGTCTGTGTTGGACATGTGCTACATTTCTGTCACTGTTCCCAAGGCCTGTGTCATCTTCTTGCTTGACAACAGGGTGATCACTAAGGCAGGCTGTGCAGCTCAGGTCTTCTTTGTGTATTTGTGTGGTTGCATAGAGCTGCTATTCCTTTCTATCATGGCCCATGATCGTTATGTGGCTATCTGCCAGCCCCTCCACGACACTGTGATCATGAACCCTTGAGTCTGTGTCCAGATGACAGTGTTCGGTACTCAGTAGTGTGTCTATGCAGGATTCCACACTGGCAACACATTCAGGCTGTCCTTCTGTCATTCTAACATAGTCAACCAGTTCTTCTGTGAAGTCTCCTCTCTGCTGAAGTTGTCCTGTTCTGATACTTTAAGCAATGAAATTTTAACTTTTATCTCTGGGGTGGTGATTGTTGGTGGATTTTTTGTCTTCATCAGCATATCTTATATTCACATATTTTCTACTGTGTTCAAGTTTCCAACCAGGAGAGAGTGAGGGAAATCATTTTCTACTTGTGTCCCTCATATCCTCATGGTGACCATCTTTGTCAGCTCAATCGCTGCTGTGTATATGAAACCAACTTCCCATTCACCCACAATTCAGGACATGATTACATCTGTATTCTAGTCTATAGTCCCTCCTTTCTTAAATCCTGTTATCTATAGTCTTAGAAACAAGCAAATAAAAGAGGCTCTAAAGAGAATTACAAACAAAAAAGCTTTATTCAGGAGAGTAATAGCATAATTCTTTTGAAATTCCCTTGTTGATGTGGTGAGTTACAAAATTCTTCAAAATTAACTTCTTGTCTATTTCCAATTTTGGGGGACCCTAAAGTTCTAACTTGTATTCATTACATTATGTGTCAGCATGAAAACAATACAAACTTTTTTTGAGGTTCCCCTCCAAAAATTGCACAAAAACTGATGTCTGAAGCATAATTACTTATGATGATTTGCTAAAGCTTATATGTTAAATAGCTTTCTCTCCAATTATTCTCCTTTAAATCTAGAGAATCTTGTCATAGAATGCTATATGCTAACATTGCCTGCTCTATTTATGCAATCATAAAGCAGAATGATTTATTCATTCATGATTCTAAATATGCCTTTTATATCTTTTATGTTGATATCTTAATAAAACAGCAGCATCAGTCAAAGATGTGGTTGCTTAGAGAGCACAATAATATTTCAACCTATTTTGCACAATATGGTAGGTTAGATTTTCAGTAAAAAACATCTTGCTCAAGGCAAAAATATTATTTACAAACTAATTTTCAGTGGTATGTTTAGACATTTTAGGATTATTTGTTAGTAGGTATTCAAATGCTTATGAAAAGAAAGTAACAACAGGCCAATTTCTCTCCATTTCAATTATAAAACTTCTGATTTATTGCTTCCATAAGTTAAAAGATAAAATGAAAATTCTCCTTTGAATTTAAGGAGAGTTTCATATATGTTCCTCACATAAGAGTGCTCATAATTTCCACAGCAATGTTTGATGTATGTACAGTAATCTCCAGTGCATGAAAAGATGATTAGCAATTTTGGATAAATATATCCAAAATTTATGCAATATTTTATATTGCAATATTCAATTTCTTGATCTGTAACTATTACACTACTTAAAAGCAGCAATTCTGCTCTTCTTAATTCTAAGGTTGTTGTCATCACAGTGTACTGGTGTGATTTTTACTTGATAAAATATAATGCTTTGTAAACTATTTTGCTGTGTGCAATGTTTAAATTGCAGAGTACTTGCAGCAAAATATACTACAACCCTACATATGAGTATACATTTATCCATTATCATGATTGTAAGTGTAGAAATGCTTTGTGTTGGTAATGTGAAAACATTAATATAATTTAATCTAATAAAAGCAAAAGAAATTTAAATACAATTTTTTATATCTCCCACAAAAAATTTATACTCTACACAATTTATATCCTGGTTACACACAATATTTTGGAGGTCAATTCCTAATGCCATCACACATTTTTGCCTTTATAATTCAAAATACCATTTAAAAATATTCATGGAGGGTGGGCCATGGTGACTCAGCAGGCAGAGTTCTTTCTTGCCATGCCAGAGACCAGGTTCAATTTCTGGTGCCTGCTCAGGCAAAAAAAAAATATATATATATATATATATAATCTTTTATATATATAAAAAAAGATATATATATATCATGGAAAAAGATGGGATAAAAATTTTGTACACATAAAACAGCATGACAATATATGGAGAGAATGAAAATATTAAGAGAATAATAGAGAAATTGAAATATGATACCATATTTATACTTTTGAAGAGATGGTTCATAAAAATGCATAAAGCAATCAAATAATAATTGAGGACACATACCAGATTAGCACAACACAATTTATCAGGTTCACTTAGTTGCTATTGTAGAACCCTATACCGGAAAACAATAGATTAATCATTATTTCCAAATGCACATTGAGCATTTAGTAAATAGGCCATATAGTGTGCAAAAAGTAAAGGTAACTCAATATTTGAAAAACTGAATGCATTCAGAATATGTCATGTGACCTCAGGAATTAATGGAAAGAAGGGAGGAATTAAAATCTCTTACTATAATTGTTCATATATTTGTTTCTCTTTGCACTTTTACTAGTTTGCTTCATGTATTTTCAAGCCATATTTTTTCTGTGTAAACACTTAGCATTTTTTATGTCATATTGTTTGACTGACCCATCAATTGCTATGGAATGATATTCTTTAGCCATGAAAATAATCTTTGCTCTGAAGTCTACTTTATATTACTGTTAGCATTTACATTATAATTTATGTTTTGAACACATTTTTATCTTTATGTTTAAATAGGATTTTTGAAGTTATCATTGAATGAGGTCTTATTAGAGAATCTCTGCCCTGTAACTGTTATGTTTGATTAATCACATTTCTTGATAAGTTTAGGGTTATTTAAACCTTATCACTACTGTTATTGTCCCATCCTTTCCTTGTTTCCTTTCCCCCCTTTTAGGCCTTCATTTTAATGATTAAGTATACACCCTTTATTGATTTGTAAGCTATAATTCTTTGCTATCAAATATTGATGAACTTTAGGGATTATAGTATACATGTCTAACATATCACAGTCTAACTTCATTTGATATTGTGCAACTTCAGGTATAGTACAAGAATCTTCTAACAGTATATTTTGGATAGTAAAATATTCATCATCCATTTCACTATTAGGTATGATATAAACTCCATAAGTCATTATTATTTCTGTGTAAATAGTCTATTATCTTTTCCAGGGTTTTTAATAACAAGGAAATGATCTTATGTAATTATCCATGCATATTTATAATTCTAAATGATATATATCATAAAATTGAATATAATCACATATATTAAATAATTATTATATATATAATTTCTGATGTTCTTCATTCCTTTCTTTAGATCATTATTTTCAACCTATATCATCATGCTTCTTCATGACTTCCTTTTACATTTCTTGTAGTGAAAGTCTGGTGGTGATGAACCTTTCAGTTTTTGTATATCTGCAGAATTCTTTATTTTGTCTTTGTTCTTGAGGTAAAAATTTAATGGGATATAATTTTTGTTGATATTTTTTTTCTTTCAGTGAAATAAAAAAGTTACTAAATTGTCTTTTCTCTTTCTTTGCCTCTATTGAGAAATCTATCATCATGTTTAAATTTTCTCTTCTGTTCATAATAATTTCCCCTCCTTCGCAACTTCTATTACTTTCTCTTCATTGGTGATTTTAAGGAATCATACCTGATGTACTTTGCTCTAGTTATCTTGATTCTTCTAATTCTTGGGCTTCACTGAGCTTCTTTTCTCTGTGGTGTATAGATTTGTATCATATTTGAAAAATTTCAGCCATTTGTTCAATATGTTTCTTCCCACAACACCTTTTTTCTTTCAGACACACCAATTACATCTATGGAAGACTATTTAATGGTTCCCTAACACCCTCATATTCTCATAATTTCTAATTAATTTCACCTTTTTTGGTATTGGATATATTGTATTCCTATACATATAATTGAGCTTTTTTAAGAGTCACACTTAAGTTATTTGAAAATAGTTTCATCTTTTTGGATTTACTCCAATTGTTTATTCTAGGACAAATTTAATGGGGCAAGATCTTCCTGAATATTTCATCAGATGTTCCCTCCTATATGAGTCCCCATCTGCTTATAATTCATTCAAAATTTGGCAGAGAAAATATAACTGAATGTTATGTTTGTGTTTATTTTCCATGGGTGCCAGGTCTCCTTCAGTACCAAATCTTAGAGTGGATCAACTGTTTTGTGAGTAATTCAACTTAACCACCATGTGGTTTTGTAGATCATAAATACCTCATAAAGCCAATGACCAGAAATCTAGAATCCCCACTGTGTCACTTAGGAAAGGAGGTTCCTGTCTGGACTAAAATGAAAACAATGGACCTTTTGTAGCAGCTATCCATTTTGTTCATATTTTAAAGAAATAGACATAAGGAGACTACAGAATATATTGTATAATTTGCAATTTCCATTACTTGCATTAACCTTACAAGGAAGTTTACTACTGGACCCAAACTCTCCAATTTTGTTTTAGATTACCTGATATTTTTGCCAATACAAATAATTGCCACCCGGTAACAGACAACTGTTGTTTAATGGTGCCAAAACTGTACTACCAAACCATACTATCAGGGTAATTTAACCCAAAATATATTGGTTCATCCCAATAATTATTCTTGGATTTTCAGCCCAAAAGTGAGTATTTGTTATTCTCACAAATTGGACAGGGAATTGCTTTTCAGTAAATTGATGTTTGCCTTCAGGATAATATTAATTTGTTGATATGAATTGAGGAGTGACTAAAATTATTATTTTTTCTTTGTACACT
>PVIY010051275.1:0-15812 GCA_004026745.1 Myrmecophaga tridactyla
GATTAATTATGCTCTTAGAGTATTTTTAAGCAGTGCCATAATAGAGAATTGTTGAAGTTTAGTGTGTTCAATAGTCCTATACTAGCATAACATCCTCAAATCCCAAACTCATCTCATGAAGGAATTGGTCAATTAATTTCATTCATCTCTTGAGATTTGTACTTTAATAGTGCCAGCAGGTATTTTCTTAATGTGCCTGAGATACACATCCTATGGAAATATTCACATATGTATAATCCTCACTGTTCTGTATTTCAGTGTTGATTGGCTGCATACAATTAAAAACTTAATTGATACAACTTAAAAACCATGCATGTATCAAAATAGATGTACAAATACTAGTATGATTGAATATGTTAAAGTAAGATTTTTTAACTAGGATGAATTTAAATGTTTAGAAATGGATAGAGGTGATGGTAACACATTATGTTGAGTGTATATAACAGCACTGCATTATGTGGGTGATTGTGATTGTGGTTGAAAGATAAAGTTTTGAGTCATATCAGTCTCTGGAAGGAAAGGTAGAGAATAAAACATGGGACTGTATAACACAATGAACCTGTGGTGGATGATGACTTTGGTTAATAGTACAAATATAAAAATGTTCTTTTATGAACTAGAACAGTTGTACCTCACTATTACAAAAAGGAGTTAATAATAGAATAGTCTATGGAAAAAAACTAATGCTAGCTAAAGACTATAGTTAACAGTTGCATATTCATTCATCATCAATAATGAATGTCCTACACCAATGCTGAGGGTCAATAAAATGGTGGTGGATATAGTGTAATGGATTGTTTATTAATAGTGAAAATGTTCTAAAAGGGATGGTGGTGCTGAATGTACAACTAATGATGATACTATAAACCATTGATTGGATGATTCATATGGATTTTATGCTGTGTCAATATATCTCAATAAAATTGCTTAAAATGGGAAAAGACAAAACTAGAAAAAAACTAAAATGTGGAAGAAATTTATTCCAAAAAATATTCAAAAAGAAATATTAATTAAAATGAAGTAGAGAAGCAGAATAAATTTCCAACATGAAGGAACTAGTTGGTGAAATTATTTTATATCTAGCCAGTGGAAATAGGACTGCAGAAGCACATGTAATCAATTTGCGTAGATATTTTAAAAAGGCATCCCTTCTGGGAAGTGGAATTGTAAAAAGAAGATGGCTGACCAATTAGGTTAAAACATGCTTCTTCTTGTCATAATGGATCTCAGGTAGAATTTTAACCCCTCTCCATCCAGGCCACCTTGTACAAGCAAAGCCTGAAATAAATATCATGTGGCCTCATAAAAATGTGGATTGAAGGTGTGGACAAATGATTATGAGAAGCTAAATGATAAAAGGCTATATGATAATTTAAACATTGCCAAAATTGTCACTAAAATAGATATGAAGGAAAGTCATAAAATGTTTCAATAAGGGACAATTATGATGTAAACAAAGATATAGATTTATTACTGTTTTTAGCATATCTTTCTCCAGTTACACATCACCCACATGTATATACTATCATCATCATCATCATGAAAATCTGGAAACCTTTGAAATTGTAATCTGTGAAGCATGATTCTCAGGACTGTAAAGCCATAATCATTTAATCTTATTGCCTTCCATGAAGGTGGCCCTAATATTATACCATTTTATTGATAAGGAAACTGAGTCAAGAATTTTCATTAACTTTCCAAAGCATCTGTGTTAATTTGGAGGCTGATACACCACAGAAAGGACAACATTCTTTTAATCCATTCCTGTGATTGAAGACCTATTGTTAAGCAGCACCTTTTGATCAGGTTTTTTTAGCTGAGGCCTGCCCAAGGTTGTGTCTTAATCCTCTTATAAGAGTCTTTTTTAACATGATAAAAGACAGAAAAAGCCCAGAGAAGTAGAGAAAAAGGACCCACAGAAAACAGAGGGGAAGTAAATGAAGCCAGTAATTGAAAGCAAAAAATATCCAGGAGACAAGAACTAGCAGATGCAGTCCATGTGCCTTTCCATGTGACAGGTGTTCTAATGCCAGCAGCCTGTCTTCACAGTCCAGGTATCCTCCTGTACATGCCTTAAGTTAAACATATTCATGGCCTAAGAAATGCAAATTGAAAGTTAATAATTTCTTATTGTAAAAGTCAACCTATTTTTTGAATGTTGCATATCTTCAGCTTTAGCAAACAAGAACAGCATCCATTAAGTGTTAAATTTAGATTCAAGCCTAGGCTTCTTTTCTTCAGATCCTGATCTCTTAACCATCCTATTATACTATTCTTAATTATTTATTATTATTGTTATTTTTTAATTATCATCATCATCATCATCATCAACACTCTTGTCAAATAGGAATATTATCACAGGCAGAGATAAAGGAGATTATATTATTAGCAGGTCTGTACACAAACCATTTTATAAAACACTGTGAAAATATGTGGGTAAAATTATGTTAGGGAATCTTTCATAAACACTGCCTCCAAGTGAGCTGGCCAGATATCTCTTTTAGCAAGGAGAACTGAACTTTCCTACTCACTGATTTCATGGAGTTAATATATGTTAAAATTATATTATTACTAATGTCAACTATGAATGAGAAATGTCTCTTCATATCTTTGTTTAATATTTATACATCATGCTTTTAAATAGCTCATGCAAACCTTATTCCAATAAATCATTGACTTTTTACTGTGGTAGATGGTAAATTTGAAATATTTGTTGATTATTTGTACTTTTAAATTATATCTCAGTAGCAAATATGATAGGATATAATAGGGTAAAAGATCCTGTCAAATAATTAATGCACTAATTTATTAAACAAAGAAGAATTGAACATCTACTATATGCTACTATTTTACAGTCATTTTTCCAGTAATCTTGGGACTATGAAAGTTAAATAAGATAAAGTTTTTTCCTTATAGGAGTAACAGTTCTAGAAGAGGAATTAGATGTGAAAACAAAAATTTTCAATCAATTTGTACAATTCAAGGTGCATAGGTAGAACAATTTAGGAAGGAACTGAAATTTCCCCAAGGAAATTATGAAGAAAATCTTGACACAGGTGGAAATTCTTGATTTAGGTCTTTGAGAATGATGATATTCTAGGGAATATATTTAAATGAAGTGTGCATTACAGAAAGTATTATAATTATCATTTTTTTTCTCAGGTAAAATTAAGTTTACATTAAAGAGTACTTAGGGAGACTGCAATGAAAGAAAATAGAAGACAATTTCAATATTTAATAATAACAAATATTAGTTCCTGGGGCAAGAGAGTTGCAATGATGATTGATTAATGAAGAAGAGATTTATTTGAAGGATATTTCAGAAGCAGAATCAACATGACCTAATCCAATAAATATTTAGAGAAAGTAAACAATATCAACCCAAGTTAACTTGCCTGGACTCTGATTTATGTGACTGAATGTATCGAAACAATGTTATCCAGGCAAAATAATAAAAATTGGGAGTAGGGACAACAGCAGTATTAGTTTAAAAATGTTGAATTTGAGTAAGAAAAATATTTTTCTTGGCTTGGATATATGCATATTACTTACTTTGAGGTATAAAATGCTCAAATGTCCAACAAAATTATGACTGTATCTCTACTCAGACATTCTTAGATACTATAACTAGCTTGAATAACAAATTGCTGTATAACTGTATGTGCAGTAAAAAGAGAGTACTGGACTGAAAATCAGGATGACACTACTTACCTAATGAGTAATGAGGTCTAATGCAAATGTTTTTATTCAAGATTGATTTTTCTCATTAAGGGAAGACAAATTATAAGGCCCAATTCAAATAAGATTTTCTTTGATTCTGGAAGAATTTAGCAGAAAAAAGAGACCATATTACAACTGTTTTCCAAATTCATAATTTATGGTCCATCTGATAGCCTCCAACAGGATGCCTCATTGTAGGAATGACATTTTGAGGCCACAAGCATCTGCCTGGTGTTCAAACTCTTCTCTGCAAAATCTCGCTAAATTGTCCATGTTTTACTTATATATTCCAGTTACAGGGATATTTATCTTCTGTATCATTCCAGTTGATCTTGGGATATTAGATACTGTAAACCTTATTATATTGAGTCAAAATGTTTCTCCCCCTTGTATCTAAGTACTGATGATATTATTAATGATATATTTCTTTAGCTTTCAAATATATTTGATTTAAAAAGTTTTTAAGTTCGTAAATTTTATCCCTTAAAACTATTTACAACAAATCTAATCGTTCTCTTCATGACATTCCACCAATAATGATACAATTTTTATTTGTGCTCTACACATTCAATCCAGTGGTTAGTGAAATAATTTGTGTGTGTGTGTGTGTGTGTGTGTGTGTGTGGCTTTGCCCTGAAAAAGAGCTTAAACAAACTAGGACAATTTAATATGCAATATTCATAACTACAAAAAGTTTTCAAGATTATCTAGCCACATTGAAATAAAGTGGAACACCATCACTTTATCATACAAATTATATTACTGATATTATTTTTCTATTATTAGTAGTATGCCAACATTAACAAATGATTTTAAGAGCCACAAAAATCAAACACATCTCTTGAGGTTAGCTATAGAGCTAAGAAAGAAACTACACTCATTCACATGCTGCAAAGTTAGTTTAAATTATTGGTTTAACTAAAAAATCATTAAAAATCTTGTCAGAAACAAAGTCTTCAAACAGGGCAGAAGCAGATGAAAAACACTTCAGGAAAATCAGCATTTGGCCATAATACAATAAACATGTTGTATTAGAAAGCCAGGTTTTGTCCTTTAAGAGACTAAAATCATTGGGAAAATTCATTCTAACAATGTATAGCTAATGTAAGAAATATTTATTATATCTGGGTCTCTCCTTATTTTCATCAGTGTCCCTAAACATTAGCTTTATCTATATTTTTTATTATTTCAGAAAGCCCATTGAATTTCATCCCCTAATTTTTTAATTTTTTAATTTATTTTAAACATAATAATATACAAACATGAACATTCTTACCATATGATCATTCCATTCTTGGTATATAATCAATAACTCACAATATCATCACATAGTTGCATATTCATTACCATGACCATTTCTTAGAACATTGCATCAATTCAGAAAAAGAAATAAAAAGAAAAAAATCATACATACCATACCCTTTACTTATAGGAGTAACAATTATAGAAGAGGAATGCCATCCCACCAATAATGATACAATTTTTATATGTCCCCTACACTTTCAATCCAGTGGTTAGTGAAATGTTTTGTGTGTGTGTGTGTGTGTGGTTTTGCCCTGGAAACCTCCCTCTCATTGAGTGCTAGTATTTCCATCTACTCAATATATTTTAACCTTTGTTTCCCCTATTTTTTTTCTATACCCCATACCACTCCCTTTCATTGATCAGTAGCATTCAATTTACTAAATTTATTTTAACATATTTTTTTCCTATTATTAATTTTTAATCCATATGTTTTACTCATCAGTCCATACTGTGGATAAAAGGAGCATCAGCCACAAGGTTTTCACAATCACACAGTTAAATTGCGAAAGCTTTATCATTATGCAATCATCTTCAAGAAGCATGGCTCCTGGAACACAGCTCTATATTTTCAGGCACTTTCCTCAAGCCTCTCCAATATACCTTAACTAAAAAGGTAATAGCTATAAAATGCATAAGAATAATCACCAAGAGAAGCTCTCGACTCTGAAATCTCTCAGCCATTAACTTTATTTCCCCTTATTTCTCTCTTCCCCCTTTTGTCTCTGGGATAACTCTTAGGCTGATTTTTTTGGGATAAGTTTCATGTGAATAATCCCCAAGATTGGGGGGCTCAGCCTATTGATTTGGTTGTCCCCACTGCTTGTAAGAATATCAGGAATTCTCCACATGGGGAAGTTGAATTTTCCCCCTTTCTCATCATTCCCCCAAGGGGACTTTGCAAATACTTTTTTATTCACTGTCCAAATTACTCTGGGATTTATCCGGGCATCACTCTGGACAAACTTACAAAATCTCATACCCTACTCAAGGTTCCATGTAGTTATGGTGTTCAGTTAAACTGTCCACATAAATTATATTAGGAAAAGCAGTAGTCAAGTTAAAAATCTTGTACCAAATAAACATTTTTGCTTTAGTCTTACATGTAAGTTATAGTTTTAAAATATGAATTGCCATCTATTTTCAACACTGTACAAGATTGACATTCCTTTGTTCTTCCTAATGCAAAAACATTTTTTAATTTGTACATTTAGGCACTATCATTGTACATTCTAAGCATTCCCAGATTATATCCTCACAGTCTTTATCATCTATCTTTCCTTCTGATTTCATTTGTGCCCCCAGCCCTTCTCCCTCTATCATTCTCACATTCACTTCATTCAGTGTACTAACATTATTGTATTACAGTTAGGTAGTATTGTGCTAACCATTTCTGAATTTTTACAATCAAGCTTGTTGCACAATCTGCATCCCTTCAGCTCCAGTTACCCAATATCTACCCTGTTTCTATCTCCTGATGGTCTCTGTTTTTAGCTGAAATTCTCCAAGTTCATTTACTAATGTTAGTTCATATCAATGAGAGCATACAGAATTTGTCCTTTTGTTTCTGACTAATTTCACTCAGCACAATGTCCTCAATGTCCATTCATATGGTTACATACCTCATAGCTTTGTTCTGTCTTACAGCTGCATAATATTCCATCTTATGTATATACCACAGCTTATTTAGCCACTGGTCTGTTGATGGACATTTGGGCTGTTTCCACCTCTTGGCAATTGTAAATAATGCTGCTACAAACATTGGTGTGTAGATGTCCATTTGTGTCCTTGACCTCTTGTCCTCTGAGTAGATACCTGGCAATGGTATTGCCAGATCATATGACAATTCTATACTTGGCTTCCTGAGGAACCACCAACTGCTTTCCACAGCAATTTACATTCCCACCAACAGTGGATAAGTGTGGCTCTTTCTCCACATCCTCTCCAGCACTTGTCATTTTCTGTATTATTGATAATGACCTTTCTGGTGGATGTGAGATTATATCTCATTGTGGTTTTGATTTGTATTTCCCTAATAGACAGGGAAGTTGAGCATCTTTTTATTTGCCTTTTGGCCATTTTCATATTCTAAATTTTATTTAACATGCTACTGTTCGAGTAATTCTAATACTGAATTTGGTTCAATGACCATGTTTCCCAATCCATATTTTAGGATAAAGAAGAGAGAAACCTTACAATCTCAAATAGCTTCTGATGCAATCAATTGATGATTTAAGGAAAGAAGAGAAAGCTCTTATTGTATCTTCAGTAATTTTCACTTCGTTGATACTGATTTTTTCTCCTCCTAATTGAAATTTTGTTGTTGAAATTTTATTATATAGCAAGTTTATCATTTTTATCCATTATACGATAGTAACTAAACTCTTAAATGAGCATACTAATTATATTGCTAAAGGATTTAGGTTTTACACAAATCATTTGGAAAGTAATTTTGCAAATTATCACAGTTAATGTGTTTACATGTGATTAAGATTATTAGGATTAATAGGTTATTCAGAACATATTAAAATAAAAATTGGAGAAGCCTTATATACAAATATTATCCTTATGCTATAAATTGCTGTGTCAAAAGGTAAAATCATAAGTATATAACACCAGAACATGGATGCTTTGATAGAGTTATGTAGATATACATATTAATTTGTGATTATAAGCTATTATTCAGAAAGCCTTTACATAAAGAATTCTATATAAGGTTTTGGTTTCTTCTTAAATAAGATTATACCTGATGAAAATCAGATCTGTATAGAAACAATGAAATGAAATGTGCTTTAACACAGTTTCTTATATATTTACATTAATTTAATTGTTAGGCAACAATAAAAAGTACCACAGACTTTTATAGTTGTTGTCAGATAAGATTTATTGCTATGCACTAAATATTGTTCCATTTGGTAGAAATATATGTTTTTTCATAAACTCCAAATATTTAGTATATATTACAAAGCTGTCATTTAACAACGGGTGCTTACTCTCCTAACAATTGGAGTGTTGACAATGGTACCAGAATGATTTTTGATGCATGACTGAGTGAGCAGAATAACAAATATCATATGGAATTATGGGAATTATGGATGAAAACAAGCAATGTAAGGTCTTTATCATCATTTTATTTTTTTAAAAGTTATCAGCATTTTTGGATGTACTGGGTGGTTCAGTGGTAGAATGGTCGTCTTTCATGTGGGAGACCCTGGTTGATTCCTGGACCATGCACCCAAAAAAAATAAGTTATCATCATTTTCAAACTGTTGCACCTATTCTAATAGTTCATAATGTTTTGTTGAAATTTCCTGAAGGATTTTTTTTTGGAAGGCTATTTTTGATCAATCCCTTTGTATTTTTGGATATGATACATTTGCTATTCTATTTTGTTATTTCCTTTAAAGAACTGGAAGAAGTGAAAAAATTGCAGTAAAAAAATACTCTTCTTTGTCCTGTGAAATAATTTTTTAAATGAAATATTTTAATTTTTTCAGATCTAAACAAATATGGCATGCTAAATAAATCCAGGAAGTTCTGTTTATTTCTATAAAATAGAGAGAAGGCCTGTGTAACCTTTTATGATTATATGCAGGTTTTGAATTCTAGCTCTAGTCCTATCTTAGTTAAACTTATAATGCTTTTGCTTACTTATCTGTAAAATGTTTCAAATCTTGGAGAGTTGTGCAGAAAGAAAATTGAGTTCACTCTGTAACCAATTCCACCCCAGTTGTGTGTCTGAGTGTGTGTGTTGTGTTAGGATGATTGTCTGCTTACTATTTTTCAAAATTCTTTTACCAAATTGACAATCATTTTTATGACTAATCAGTTGAGAGCAGGATGATTTCAACTGATTACATAGAAAGTTAGTAAATAAATAATAATTGGGTCATACAGTCACACGCACACACACATACACACATATTTTTCCCAGACACATTAATGAGTATCTTTTCACATAAGCTGCTTTGAATATACCTCACTTTTTCACCTACACATCCCATAAGTATTTGAACAATGAACCCACTTTAATGCCATTAAATATTTCTTAAATAATTTTCTTCTTGGAAATTCCTGTCACCGAGCAAATACTTTTCTCCTAACAACTTTTTAACTGCTTCTTTGATTTCAAACATTAGGGACACCCAAATCAGTAGGCCTAGCCCTTGATCTTGAGACTTAATCTTGTGAAGCTTATGTACATATTGGAGAAATTTAACCTACCTATAGGTATGCCTAAGAGTAACTTCTGGAGGACCTCTTTTGTTGCTCAGATGTGGTCTCACTGTCTCTCAGCTCTCATCTGTAAGTGCAATCATTGCCTTCTACCCTACATGGGAAATGACATCCAAGGGTGAAAGTCTTCCTTGTGGCATGGGACATGACTCCTAGGGAACAGTCTGGCCATAACACCTTGCTTAGGTCAACAATTCCATCCTGACCAAAAGCTGTAAAAATAGTGTAACTAATAAAGTATCAGTTTCTGAGAAATTTCAAATAGAGTTGAGAGTCTACTCTGGAGGTCACTCATATGCAAGTTTCAGTTACACATTTCTACCTATAATAACTTATGAAAACACAACCCAAACCATTCCAATCAATTCTAAAGAACATCAAGGACCATATATAAGATTCTAAAAAGCCTCCATTCACTAGGGTAACTTTCCAGAAACCTACAACCTCCAGATAGGTACATGGACTAGATAAGTCCTGAAAACTAGAGGGCTCAGCCTTCCCAGAGCATCAGCTAGTTCCTTCACCCTGCCCCATGTTATTAACAACCCCTTCCAACATGAAAACATTATAATGAGCATAGACCAAATAACCCTAAAGAGTGGGATAGAAAGATCAAAGGTGATGGTGGAGTTACACAGAGAAGGAAAGGTTTAACAAATGAATATGATTGGTGAATCATTAAATTGATAATCCTTTTAGTCTCAATTTTCTTAGAGCAACTATAAGTAAATACCTAAAATTGTAGAATTATAACCCATACCAATCTCTGAACTCTGTTCTACAACTAATTGTTGTGTCATACTTGGAAATGTATTGATTTTCTGTACATATGCCATTTTTCACATGCACAAAAATATGTATATCAATTGTGGGTAGCCCATGACAAACTCTGGGACATGTTCTGTAACTACTTGTTGAAGAGACCTTTGAAAATTATTGCTCTTTTCTTTCTTTGCTTTGTATATATGTTATATTATACAATAAAAAAGTTAAAAATAAATTTTAAAAAGGGTTTAAAAAAAGGAAGGTTGATGCCATCTGGAACTCCTGTGTTAGTTGCAAAGACATGTGGCTGGTTTCTGCTTATCTTTCTTCCTGGCTCTGTTGCTTCCAGCTTCTGATACTAGTAGTTTCCTCTCTAAGCACATGTGGGCCTACACTCAGCTCCTCTTGGACACAACTCTTATTTTTAGCTTGCCTAGCATCTCATGGGAAGGCACATGGTGATGTTTCCAGGGCTCTTACAATGTCTAAATTTCTGCTCTCTCTGTTGGCATTCCAGGCATCCCCAAACACCCAAGTCTCTGTCATATCTGAAGCAACTTCTCACCATCCATCTACATCTGTATTTCCAAATATCTGGGTCTGGGTCTGCGTTTGATTTTTCTCCAAAATGTTTCTGCTTTTGAAGGACTGGTAAACTATTCAAGATCCACCTTGAATGGATGGAGTCACATTCTCCATGTAATCAAAATGCCACACCCACAATTGGGCACACAACATCTCCTTGGAGATAACCTAATCAAATGATTCAATTCTGTAGTGTTGAATCAGGATTAAAAGAAAGGGCTGCCCTGACAATTTTGGATCAGGACTAAAACATTGCTTTTCTGGGATACATAATTGTTTCAAACTGAAACATTAACCTTCACCTCCACTTTTCTTATATCCCTGCAGAAAGGAAGAGTGTACATGTATGCAGTGATATAAGATCTAATCAGTCTGAGTAAAATACAACAGTGGGAGCTAGAATTCATTGGCTTAGCAACAACAACCATTTTTTTTATCCAAAGACCAGCGTATTTCAGAGGGATTAAAGAAAAAAATACAACGAACAAATCAGCTTCTGGGAATTGGGATGGGGAGTGCAGTTCAGAAAGTTATGAGAGGGTATGGGAGTCAAGTCAAAGGAGTTTTAAGTTTCTGTTTGTGAATAGATATTACAATGGCTCTAGTAGGGGAGGGCAAAGGGAGAACAGTAAACACTTCCTTTTTTGTTTCTCTGAACCCATGCTACCAGTATCCCTGCTAATAGTTTCCTGCTAGCACCATTCTTCAGAATTTCACCTGAGTAACAAAAACTCTCCAAGAGAAGAATTTAGCCCTAATATATTCCTGTCTGCCACTTCAGCCCACTGTTCATGGAGACATTATCATCCTCTTCTCTTGCTAACAAGACTGTTCCTGCTTCATGGATCCTGAATCACAGACTATGTCCATCCCTGTGACAATGGGACCCATGGTAGTTTATTGAGGTTTGATAGGACCTGAGGATTTAATGGGGAAATGGGGAAATACTATATCCAGAAAACTGTCTTGGCTCTCCTTGATTCAGAATTTTGAATGATCTGGCAGGAAAAATATTTCAAGTTACTTGTTGCCTACCCTTCTAACTTGATTAAATTCTCTATCACATAGTCAAACTATGAAATTAGAAAAATAATTTCTTACCAGAGGATGGGGATTATCTGGTCCCATCTATTAGTTATAAGAACTAGTTATAAGAACTATTAGTCATAAGAACTAATATATTCCCATCTATTAGTTATAAGAGCTCTGGTGATACTAATTACTTGTGATATTAATTTTTTAATCTATAAGACATATAGTAAAAATTATCATGGAAAAGTTTATCATGACTACTACATAAGTGGTCATGGGAATAACACTTAATTTGGATGAAGGTGTGATGCAAACTCTGTAATGTTATACAAATAAAAATACATCATTATCATTATGGTTTCAGAAATTAGCAATCAATTCAATATATTTCCAGTTGAGTTCGTTCACTTCAAGCAGTTCTAGCATCCTTACTTTTTTAATCACTGAAAGTGAAAGTGAAAGTGACAAGTGGTTCAACTAGTAAGACAGTAGGATAATGTTAAGCCTGCACTTCCATTTTCCTCTTTCAGTTCCAGAGATTTCATATATCTGAATGATGGCTGTTGAGAACTGCACTTTGTTTAATGATTTCATTTTATTAGGGTTCTTTGCCAGACAGGATTGCAGCAGGTGCTGTTTCTCCTGATTTACAGAACAACTGTGATTGCCAATTATGGGTAATTCTACTGATTTAGTTGACCCCAGATTTCACACATCCATGTATAATTTCCTAAGCAATCTTTCTGTGGTGGCTTCTACTCCTCCACTATCTTTCCCAATATGCTGGCAAATTTCTTCTCTGAACAATAGAAGATTCTATATAATTTATGTGCCATCAAGGTTTATTTGGGGGAGGTTGGGTATTTGCAGAGGTGGAATGTCTCATGTTCTCTTTCATGGTCTCTGACTATTATGTAGCCATTTGTAATCCACTTCCTTATACAACTGTCCTGTCCAGGATGGTCTGTACCCAGCTAGTGGCTGGTGCTTATCTTGTAGGATTGGTGGATTCAGCAATCCATAGTTGCTCATATTTTAATTGTCATTCTGCAATTCCAATATCCTCAATCACATTTTCTGTGGCATGCCACATTTACTAACCCTCTCCTGCTCAGAAACATTCATCAATGAGATAGTAATGTTCACTTTCATTGGCTGGGTTGTGGGTTACAGCATTGTCATTATCCTTTTCTCCTACAGCTGTATCATAAATACCAACCTTAAAATGAATTCACCCAAGTGGAGTGAATTATAGCATTCCCCACATGTGCCTCCCTCTTAACCACTGTGGATATATTCCATGGTACACTCTTGTTCATGTATATCTGGCCAAGCTTGAGTTCTCAGTGGATACTGGCAAATTAGGCTCTATTTTCTACACAATCATGATCCCTCTGTTAAATCTATTGATCTATGGCTAAGGAATAAGAATGTGAAAGGTGTTCTGAATATAGCAATCAGCACTAAATTCAGTTCTGTATAAAACCATTTTTTTCAACAACAAAAAATTTATTTAAATAATATGAGATAGAGTTCACATTTTTAGGCATAAGTTCTGGCAGCTTCACCCACAAATTATTCTTAGTATTTTCTTTCGGTTCTCATGCCTAAACTGAGTGTAGGGAGCAGCTACAACTCATCTCAGACTTCTCCCTAAACTGAGGATAATATGAGTAGGCTCACCTTGTTGTTTTTTTGAGAGGTTCATTCTATACCTCTTTATTTTGTCCATGAATATGTCCCAGTGAAAAATCATGGGTTAAATCCTACCTAAACACTAATTCAATGCCACCTTCATAAAATTCTGATTAAAAAAATGTGTTAAACAAACATATTTATTCAGCCAGTAGGGAGCTAAATGAGAACCTGAATTTCACTTGTGTCCATATGGTGTAGTGTGTGGTCTCCACAGATGTCCAGTCATAATACTTAGATGCTATTGAAGCAGGTGTGGACCAATGTGTAAGAATCTCTTGCACTAGGATCAAAGTTCCATAAAGGTAAGGCCCACATCTCTCTTGTTTGCCATTACTTCTGCTTTACTTTATGCAATTCTAGCTCCAAGATATCACTCAAAATCATTTATAAATAAATGAATGAGTAACTCATGCATTTTTGCTGCAAAAAAAGGGAGACTGAAAATTTACCAAAAGTGAATGTGCTTCCTTTAATTACATTCTAGTGTTTTAAGCTTAGAGGAAATCTGTCTGCACAGCTTGTATTTTGGCTTAGGCAGAAATAAGAACTCAGGGGCAAAGACTATTTCATATAAGGACCCTCTAAGGCCTTCTTTTCTCAATCAAGCCCCCCCAACAATATTGGCTGACATCCCTAGTATCAGTGACTATAAATTATATTTCTTACTCTCACTCTGGAGATCAGAAGTGATGATGTGGTGTTATTAACAACTGTAAACTACCATAGGAATGGAAGTCAGAAGTGAAGCACATAGAGTTTCTCCAAAAGCCACTACCAAAGGGGACTCCACCTCCCTTTTGTAGCATTATATTAGTTGAAATCAAACCAAATCAAATACACAAATGAAAGAATTTAAATTTTAAAGGAAGACAACATAAAATATGTTCAGTGTAAAATGAAACAAAATAAAATACTATTTATATGAATATGCAAATCATACTGACTTAAATTTTATCTGTTTGTTTGTCTTAGATGCAAATAAGCAGGTATGCACCAGTATGGAAGAATCTCTTGCACTAGATTCAAATTTCAATACAGGCAAGGCCCTTTTCTAAGCCGAATTGTAATAGTAGTGATCTCAGTGGTTAGATCATTGGGTAATCTTAATTTTATTTCTTTTTCATATGTGCATACCTGAAGATCACAATAAATATGTATTACATTAGAAATAAGAGAAAAAGGACTTGCTTTATGATAGCAGCTTGGTTATAATTATTTGTGGACTGTAATTATGGGTGTTCAGTGTTTGTGTGTGTGTGTGTACCTTACAGATATGTGTGCCTGTATGGTGGATATATTAATACATTCTTTAAAAACGACATCATTCAAAATATGTGTGTACCTTACAGATATGTGTGCCTGTATGGTGGATATATTAATACATTCTTTAAAAACGACATCATTCAAAATAATGTCATTCATGTGTTTTGTTAATAATTTAGTTCTTGGGCCAGATTTTTACTTAAATATAGAATTATAAAGCACTTCAATATAATTCTATAATTTATTTAATGACTTAAGTTAGTTGCTATGTTGTTACTATAATCAATTACCAATTAATCCATTATGAAAAGCAACACATTTTCAGGTGTGAAAATTTATTTTTTTTAATTATCATTACCAAAGGAACAAGGAGGCATTCCTCACTGGTTCTAGATAACAGACTAAGGAGTAGCATGAGGTTTTCCACTCAGGCTTTCTTCCCTAAACTGATACATTCCTTTAGTGTATAAAATCAGCTGGTTTGATTTACATAAAAACATGGTAGAGATCAAATTACTCACTGAAACATGCAATAATGTGCAGTTTGTCTTGCTTAACTGATTGAAAAGTGTTTTAAATAAAGTATTTCATTATCTCAAATATTTGTTTTCTTCTATAATCTCAAATACCTTAAGTTCTAATAGATTAATTTATATTACTTCTATAACATCTCAATCACTGTTTGAATTCTTTCCTAATTCAGTGAACTTTATCAGAAGAAATTATATATATTCATGATTATAAAAACCAAACCTATTCATGTTATCTGAAGCTTTCAGTACCTATATTTCATATATATGTGTAGAAAAAAGATATTCATTTCATTCTTTTCTACTTTTACTTTTTTAAAATATATTTATATTCACACATGTATAGTCTATGCATGGTGTACAATCAGTGGGTCACAATATTATCATATATTTGTGTATTCATCACCATGATAATTTTCAGAACATTTGCATCATCACTCCAGAAAAAGAAATACAAAGAGGAAGGAAAAACTCATTCATCCCATATGTCTTACCTCTCTGCCTCATTGACCACTAGTATTTCCATGTACCAAAATTATTTATTTATAATCATATTTTTTTACTTACCTGTCAATACCCTGGATAAAAGGAGCATCACACATAAGGTTTTCACAATCACATAGTCATATTGTAAAAGCTATATAATTATATAATCATCTTCAAGAATCAAGGTTACTGGAA
>PVIY010051276.1:0-15764 GCA_004026745.1 Myrmecophaga tridactyla
ATCCTAAAAATTCTTTTAAAGGTTTGTGTATTTCTAACAGGTGGATACTTCCTACCTGTCTCTTGGGCCGACCACTGTAGCAGGCAGCAACTCAACATTTTGCTGAGCCTGGGCCTGTTTGGGCCTGTTTGTAAATAAGTGAGAGACCCTAAGTCCAGGAAAAATCTCTACCCTAGGGGCTGTTGCTTTGAGCATGATCAAGAGAACTTTCAGAAACACGTTGGAGAACTTGATTTAGCAAATGGATTTTATATTTTTAAAGGGACATTGGAACTGTTTTTTAAACTAGTACAAGTATAATACTTTCCATTCAGCACTTACAGTGCTACAAAAAATACTGTGGCTAGAAGCGTCAGTACTTACAAGGAGTCTTTTCAAAGTGGCCTAAGTTGCAATCTCTTCCTCTTTTCTGAGCCATCATATTCCCATGCTCACATTTATTTTTTGTTAATACTAAACTTCATTTTTAGAATTTACATTTAGTTTTACATTTACACAAAAATTGCACAGAAAGCACAGAGTTCCCATATGCCAACCCTCTGCAGTAAATAGTTTTTGAGGACTTTTTTTTTAGATTAAAAAATTATATATATGTATAATTTTAAAATCTAAACATATATATTAATATATATCTATTAAATGGCGCGCTCCTCACTAGGTTGACATGTTTGTGTGTTTACTTTTTCCTCCCTCACGGCCTCAGCTCCCTTCCGCGGGTCATCACACACCATGGGTCCACCCACACACACGGGCTGCGCACCTGGCATGCTCTTTCATTTCCCTCTAGGCTCAATGCTGTTCCTTCCCAAGGAAAACAAGGAGCATCCATTTAGCAAAGTGAACACCCCTGTGGAAGTCACGTCCTCAAAGCACCCCCTTTGCACATCCCCCAGTATTTCAGATAACAGCAAACTTTTATCACAGCATTAAACATGTTTATAATTTTGATACACAAAATAATTGTTCTTATCAGCAATACGGTAAGAATATTGTATCCTCCAAAACAAAAGAAAAAGTGAGACCATGAGTAGAGCTCTTTTGCCCATTCAAAGTGGCCACTGACCACACAGATCTAAGATGCATCCCCACTTTTCTTATGCCCTCTCCTTCATCCCTGGTTCTATCCACTTCACTGTTCTGAAAATGGCCCATTGGCTTGATCATGAACATGCACCATTTCTTTGAGGATATCAGACCTCAGGAAACAGGAGGCACCCATCCCTCCAACCTCCCTCATAACTACAGAGGGCCCCGGGTATGAGAGAGAAATGGGAGGGCAGGATTGACTCCAGGGAATAAGGGCTCCATGGGGTGGGTGCCGCTGCATTTCCATCTTCCCCACAGCTAACAGGACCCTTACTTTCTACCTCCCCAAAGAGCTGAACCCAAACAACAGCACACCTCGAACCTTTTCCACTCCCTGGTTGTGCTGGTTTGAAATTGTTATGCACCCCAGAAAAGCTATGTTTGTCTAAGCCAGTCTCGTGGGTGCAGAACTGTTGTGGGTGGGGCCTTTAGATTAGACTGTTTCCATGGAGATGTGACCCACCCAGTTCAAGGTGGGTTTTAATCCTTTTACTGGAGCCCTGTATGAAGAAAATAAAAGGCAGGAAACATAAAGGAAACTCAGAGCCAACAGAGAGCAGAGAGATGAACCCAAGACACAGATACTTAGAGAGCTGACACAGAAAGTTGCTGATACAAAGAATCTCAGAATGAAAGCCACTGGAATCAGAAGCTGAAAGCAGTGCAACCCAGGAGCAAAGGACCAGGAGATGCCAGCCATATGCCTTCCCAGTTGACAGAGAAACCCCAGACGTGATTAGCCTTTCTTGAGCGAAGGTATCCTCTTGTTGATGCCTTATTTTGGACATTTTCATGGCCTTAGAACTATAAATTTGTAACCTAATAAATCCCCTTTGTAAAAACCAATCCATTTCTGGTATAGTGCATTCTGGCAGCATTAGCAAACTGAAACACTGTTTTTTTTGCCCATTTCCTAGACATTGTTGTAGCGATTCTAGGACTACTCAAAGCATGGGCTGCAGGTGAGCAGAATCAGTATCTCCAGGGGGGTGAGAAACTCAGAATTCAGGCTACCTTCGATGTGTGGAATTAGAATTTGCATTTCAACACAATCTCCAGGCAATGCAGATGCACGTCAGAGTTGGTCCTATGCCCAAGTTGGCGCCATTCTCACATAAAGTGAATTATAGCAGCGTTTTAGGGAGAACCTGGAATCCTCTGATAAAAACGCACATACCCTTTTATCCTACTGTTCAGAATCCTATTAATAGAAATAACAACATATATGAGGAATTTATTTAAATGTAAGAATCAGTTTATTGCAACAACATTCATAGTGGCAATAAAAAAAAAAAAAGAAAGGAGGGAGGTGAAAGGATGGAGAAAGGGCAGGGCGAGGAGGGAGGGAGTAGGGAGAGCCAAGGTTGAAACAAAGCAAATCCTCCTGGGGTGGGATGGGGGGAGAGTTTGAAATTGTTATGCACCATGTCCGCACAGTGAAGTATTATTTAGCCATTAAGAAGAATGAATGAAAGTCATTCTAGTTAACTTGAAGTGATTTCCATTGCTTGTGTGAAAAGCAGGAAAAAAGTGTCAATACTATCTCCATTTTGGTCAAACAGTGGCCATCTCCCTGTGGACAGGCTGCACACCTGCTTAAATGTGTGCATCACCTGAGCAGGAGGAAGGAGCGGAGGGAGCGGAAGCACTTGCTAATTTGGGTGACCTGAGTGGTGGAGGCAGGAGTTAACCAAGCAAAAAGAAACAGGAAAAAGAGTACCCTCAGCCAAGCAAAAATGGGAAAATGAGCACCTTAAAAAAAGCCAATGGTATGAATTAATGCCGCTTGCATATTTATGTAAAGCTATATGTGGATCTAAATAGACAATTTAAAAATTAAACACAGTAAAGATAAAAATAAGAACATTCCCCTGAACAAGCCAATAAATGGACTCTTCATTAGAGTAACTTCCTGAAGGTTGCTTGATGGTTGTAAGAGAAAAAATCTATTTGGTTATTCTCTACAAATGTTTAGCTGGCTTCCCTTGGTGCTGTGTGTGTGTGTGTGTGTGTGTAACTGGGAGATCTGTTGGAGGACTCACACCCACATGGATGACCTCGCTAGAGTGGAGCCAAGTCTGCTAATATGGTAACGCTTCTCCAACAATAGGACAAGTAGAGGACAGTGGGCTGTGGACACATCCTCAGTGAAAATGAAGAGCTACTAAACTCTAACCTTCATACTGATGACGTCTACTAAGTTACTGCTGGGGATTGAATCATGACTTCCACCACGCTCAGTTTCAGGTCCCAACCACTGGACCTATGGGTGTGAACCATTTGTTAATAGGGCCTTCAAAGATGCTATTAGCTAAGACATGCCCAAACTGAATAACAGTGGGCCTTAATCCAATATTACTGATGTCCTTACAAGCAAAGGATATTGGACACAGGAGGAGAAGCCATGGGGAACAGCCAGAAGCTGGGAGTTAACAGAACACAGAAGAGAAAGGAGAAGACATAACTATATGCATATTCCTTGGAAAAGCCAAGGAACCCCAAAGACCGCCAGCCAGCCGGAAGTCACTGACCCTGAAAGAAAATGAGTCTCCTAGTCTCTGAAACTGTGAGCCAATAAATTTGTGTGGTTAAGCCAAACTGTTACTTTTGCAGATAAGAAATCATGATAGATGGAAGTCCTGAAATGTAGAGTCATGTTCCAATAACCTTGTTTCTTGAATATGATTGTATAATGATAGAGCTTTCATAATGTGATTGTGTGATTGTGAAAACCTTGTCTCTGATGCTCCTTTTAACTAGGATATGATTGATGAGTAAAAAATATGGTTAAAAATATATAATAGGGGGAACAAAGGTTAAAATAAATTGGGTAGATGGAAATACTAGTGGCCAATGAGTGGGGGCAGTGAGGGATATGGTATGTATGAGTTTTTTCTTTTTTCTTTCTTTTTCTGGAGTAATGCAATGTTCAAGAAGATGATTGTTCTAGTTTGCTAGCTGCTGGAATGCGATATACCAGAGACAGAATGGCTTTTAAAAAAGGGAATTTAATCAGATGCTAGTTTACAGTTCCAAGGCTGAGAAAATGTCCCAATTAAAACAAGTCTATAGATATGTCCAGTCAAAGGCATCTAGGGAAAGATACCTTGGTTCAAGAAGGCCGATGAAGTTCAGGGTTTCTCAAGTGAGAAGGTACATGGTGAACACAGTCACGTTTTCTCCCTTGGCTGAAAGGGCACATGGCAAGCACGGCATCATCTGCTAGCTTTCTCTCCTGGCTTCCTGTTTCATGAAGCTCCCTGGGAGGCATTTTCCTTCTTCACCTCCAAAGGCTGCTGGCTGGTAGACTCTCTGCTTTTTGTGGCTATGACGTTCTGCTTTCTCAGAATCTCTTTTATTCTCCAAAATGTTTCCTCTTTTGTAGGACTCCAGAAACTTATCAAGACCCACCCAAATGGGTGGAGACATGTCATCACTTAATGCAGTTTAACAACCACTCTTGATCAAATCACATCTCCAGGGAGATGATCTGATTACAGTTTCAAACATACAGTATTGAATAGGGATTATTCTGCCTTTATCAAATGGGATTTTGATTAAACCATGGCTTTTCTAGGGGACATACATCCTTTCAAACCAGCACATTTCACCCTCTGGATCCTAAAAAAGACATGTTTCCCCGTATACAAAATACATTCATTTCATAACAATATCAGAAATCCTTAAACCATTTCAATAGCAATACACATGAAATACAAAGTAGTGTTGGATCATGCCCATCAGACATAAGGAGTTTCCACAAATCCTTCCTGGATAATTCCATGTCCAACCCTGGCTTTCTCTGAGATGGCTGACTGGTTCCACATCTGGTCAAATCCTCATGTGGGGCACTATTCTCTGGGGTCTCCCTTTCTGGAAGCCCAGAATTTTCCAGAACACAGTTTCTGCTTTCTGAGTATCCAAGAGTTCAGTTCTCAGCTTCTCTTTCTTGTCACATTTCACTATAAGTTGTGGGGAGAAACCAGGCTGCACTTTCCACATTTAATTTGGAGATCTCTTCTGCTAAATATCCAAGTTCATGACTTTCAAAATCTGCCTTCCAGCTAAAGCCACTAGTCAACTTTGCGATTGTTTGCAATTTTTAAAACAAGGCTCACTTTCCTTCCGGTTTGTGATGTCACATGCCTCATTTCTGTCTAAGGCCTCATCAGAGGCATCTTTAGAGCCCACATTTCTACCAACAGTCTCTTCAAAGCATTTTAGGCCTTCTCTATCAAGCTCCTCAAAACTACTCTAAAACTTTCCCCTTATCCATTTAAAAAGCCGTCCCAACATGTTTTAGTAAAGCAGCAGCACCCCACTCCTGGTACCAAAATCTGTTCTAGTTTGCTAGCTGCTGGAATGCAATATACCAGAAATAGAATGGCTTTTAAAAAGGGGTATTTAATCAGATGCTAGTTTACAGTTCCAAGGCTGAGAAATTGTCCCAATCAAAACAAGTCTATAGATATGTCCAATCAAAGGCATCTAGAGAAAGATACCTTGGTTCAAGAAGGCCGATGAAGTTCAGGGTTTCTCAAGTGAGAAGGTACATGGTGAACACAGACACATTTTCTCCCTTGGCTGAAAGGGCACATGGCAAGCATGGCATCATCTGCTAGCTTTCTCTCCTGGCTTCCTGTTTCATGAAGCTCCCTGGGAGGTGTTTTCCTTCTTCATCTCCAAAGGCTGCTGGCTGGTAGACTCTCTGCTTTTTGTGGCTATGTTTTTGTGGCTATGAGTTCTGCTCTCTCAGAATCTCTTTTATTCTCCAAAATGTTTCCTCTTTTATAGGACTCCAGAAACTTATCAAGACACACCCAAATGGGTGGAGACATGTCATCACCTAATCCAGTTTAACAACCACTCTTGATTAAATCACATCTCCAGGGAGAGGATCTGATTAGTTTCAAACATACAGTATTGAATAGGGATTATTCTGCCTTTATCAAATGGGATTTTGATTAAAACATGGCTTTTCTAGGAGACATACATCCTTTCAATCCAGCACAATGATCATGGTGATGAATACACAAGTACGTGATATTGTGAGCCATTGATTATGTACCATGTATAGAATGTTTGTATGTTAAGAATGTGTGTTGTATGTTATTTTTTAATAATAAAAAAAAGAAGCCATGACAACTACTAACTTCCCTCCAATCAAAATATAAACATTTTTTATTTCCTTGGCTCAGTGTGCTTCTTCCCTTTTTTGTGCCATGGTGGCTCTTGAGTCTTTCTCTACCCCGATCTGCTACCCTTGAATATTAACCCCCCCCATATTTCTTTCCCCAGATTGCCCAAATATGTCAAATGCTAATATCAAACTTAAATGCTAAACCCCCCTACAGTTATAATGTATGTTTTACTTCATAGGTTAGTGATTATTCAATGTTCATTTTCCTGATATTAATTAGAAATACTTACCCAATGGACAAGCTCCAACCTGTCCCAGGAACCTTGAGGGCCCCTGGTGTAGCCTGAGATTCAGGGGGAACTAATCCCATCAGGAAGACAATCCTACTGAGGATTTTAATGAGCCAGCCAAAAGGTCTACAGTAGGGTAAAGCCTTGAGTAGCTTACCAGTAGAGAAATGGTTAATTGAGTAGTAAAGCATTTATGCACGTATTACAACCTCTCCCCTCTCCATTTAACACAGGCTCTATGAACACATCCATGACCTCGGCCTTTTCCTCTTCAATGATGTGCTGCTTGTTTCTAGTCGGGCTACATCTCATACTCCATTTGAAAGGACTTCAAAAACAACCTATAAGTTCATTGCATCTGTGGCCCTTCATAGGTTACTTGTAGAAGATATTCCAGATTCCAAATGTATGTATGTGTTTCCTTCCAAGAGAAAAATACCTTTTTAGAAAGCTATATGATATAAAGCTCATAATGATTTTAAAAGTAGGAAAAGGACTGGAATTATAATTTGGCAACTTACAAACAATTTCCAAAATATCAGAATTTCATTAGGCCACGTGAACTTTCATCTACCTGGGAAATAGCAAAAGGTCTGCTGGCATTTACCCACACATACTAGACGTAAGGGACACCGCTGCCAGCTTCACAGAAGCAGGCATGACCCACATCATTGTGAGGAGCCCTATAAACAGGCTGGCTTGACCAGGCTCTTCCCACCATCCCACACGGCCTCCAGGTGCTAGTCTTGAAGTACTGTTACACACGTTTATCTAGAACTTTTCCATTCTTCTAGGGTCCGGTGATTATTAAACATCTGGCTATACCTAAATTCATATTTAAGTTGGGGCAGGTTGGTGTTCCATAGAATAACCAACAGATTTGCAAAGGATGCTTAGTAATTCAAATATTTTTTTCATAGTAATTCAAATAAACATTTGTCACAAAAACAAATCCTACCTGAAACTGCTGTGCCTATTTTTAGTTGTTATCCTACACTCTACTTTCCAGGCTTAAAAGGATTTGTATCTCTTTGCTGTATTTGTTAGGCCGGAGAATCTGAATGTAACAGCCCTCATTCCAGTATTTTAAATGCATGTAAAGGCAGGACTTAAGGTTAAAGCTGGAATCAAGGTCTCAGAAAAAGAACCTTAAAAGGAGGGTCTGTTTCCCATTAGTTTCAGGCCCATTTTAAATCTGAGCCTGATAAAGGAAGGAACACTATGCTGAGAATTAATATTTCACCCAGAAGACACATTCAGGTAACAGGTTAGTTACCCATAACCACGGGGTATGGTTAAAAATATTGTGAAACATACCACCTTTCACCTCCCCTCCCAACGTCACCAGCTATGCCTATGTCAAAACACTGTTATTATCTAATGGACAGTGGACATTCAAACAAGGCTGCCTAAATCCAGCTCTCAGCATCTCCAGCTAAGGTAACACTTAGGAAAGACCCTACTGATTCCACCACCTTCAGCAGAGGCTGAGGAATTCACAGAATCAAGAAATTAGAGAACATTGCAACATCTATCACTTAGTCTTTAAAAATAATTGCTAATTATAATTAAACAAGTGTAATATAAAGATGAGATTATATTAGATTAGGATATAACTGAATTATTCAATAATTTCAGGAAGTCATATTCAAAACTGGATTTGTATGTTTTTGATCCCTAGTTTTAGTCTTCAAAAAGTTCATAAAGATGACTTGGTCACTCCTTGTGTATTTTTAGGATTTTTAAAACATTGTCTCCTTTTCTTTTGCTTATTACTCTCAAAGATTATTTGACATACTTCAAATATTTTTTTACAGATATCAAGAATGCATTTATTCTTCGAGGTCCAAAACATGAATGGATTTGTGCTACAGAGGCCGAGGATAATAAATTCCTATGGTTGTCAGTACTCCAAAAGGCAATCAGAAGTAGTATGGAGATGTGAGACTGGGCTTAAAGGAAACATCGGGGATGCAGAGTTTCCCTGGCAAAGTCTAGTCATGTTTATTATCTGTTCTGGAAGGTTTAGCAAGTGGCCGAGTTATTATCTGATAGGAACAATGAGAGGGTGAACTAGGGTGACCCATAGGTTCCTTCCAGTCCTTAAATGCCACCACCCATACCCAATCACGTGGGGTGTGATAGGAGAACTTGAGTCCAAAATTTCGAATGACTTCTTTTGGCAGTTATTTTTCATGGACAATATTTAGAGTATTTGACCCATGAAATCTAAAACAGAAGAAGCACAGTATGTGTCTAAAGTTTTGTTTTATGATTCAATGAAAAATAAAATCAGAATGAAATATTTCTTAAATTATCACTAGAAATGTTTTCATTGTTGGTGATTTACCAATCGTCTTTAATATTTTCATTAAATAATAATTGATTTAAAATGACAATTTACTAAAAAAACAAACTGTCATATGTATCCTTAATACGAATGTTCTTTAGAGACCACTAAAAATATAGCACTAAACCCAAAGTACTAAAACGTTTTCTATAATTTTAAAGTGTTTTTTTTTTTTTTGCTTTGGCAGGCACCAGGAATCAAACCCGGTCTCCGGCATGGCAGGCAAGAACTCTGCCTGTTGAGCCACCATGGCCTGACCTAAAGTGTTTTTTTTTGGTTTCTAAAATTGAATCCTTAGACCCTCCAAATAAAAAGCTTTAAAAATATTTGTGACATTGTTAAAAAATTAGAAGGTTTTTGAAGAAAAAACTTAAAAGAAAAAAAATAAACGGAAAGCTAGCAAAACTGACCTATAATGGAATTCAGCCGAGTAAAAGTGAAAAAAATTAATATGGCTCGGTCTTAAAATAGAGAAACAGCAAAATAGGTGTTGACTAGCTTTTTGGCCTTTAATGTCTTACTCAATTATTTTTAACAAACTGAAGCTAATATCTGTTAGCTACTTGGAAACTTAAGCTGATGCATACAGTAGGAATAATAATCTTGCCTAGTTAAGAGTAAATGAAAGTTATATTACTCTTGGATGTTTTGGGTTGTCAGTTTCTTTTTTGTTTCATTTCTTCATAATTTCATATTATTTCATAATAAAATGTACCAGGACAATCTAGGATTATGATTCTGAGCTATTTAAACATATTCTTCTTTCCCTAATGAAAATACAAATTTCTCCTAATTCTTAAAAATGTAAATCTTGTTTAAAAATGTACAAAAGTTAAAATACTGTGCTATTATATTAAGTAAAAAAATCATACATTGCAAATTCCGATTCTGATATATCCATGCAGTTTAATGCCTATCTATTTCTTTACTAACCATCTGCTGTTAGTCAGCAATGAATACAAATTTATATATGGAATCAAAAGGTGTCTATCATTTAATATAAAGCAAATCTTAAGACAGTTTATCATCTTGAATAGGACACATTCCAGAAACTCTAGTAAATGGGAAAAACCTGTTTATACCGGAAAGGAATGAAAAGATAAGACAGGTGGAGATAAACTAGAAATCAAAGGAATGTCTATGTTTTTCTGAGAATAATTAATGCCTTAACCAATTTTAAAACATGTTACTTAAAAATAATCTCTGAAAAGACTGATGGGCATAAAGTTCTCTCAAGTGTTAAGAGAATAATCATGGAAAAGGGGCAGTTCTGTTAGTTTCACCCTCCCCGGGTTCCCGAGGGGACCATTAAGAAAGACCTGGCGTCACAGCTGCTGCCTGAGTTTATATGACAGCTGCTGAATTAAAATCTCACGCAAAAATTCTGAAGTCACTGGTGAAATGGATATTTTTGCCAAGAAAATATGTGATCTGGCCCCTGAGTTGAGGCAGACAAGAAGTCTACAGGTGCTTGCGGCCCCTGCAGAACGGAAATGGCTGTCCGCAGGGGACTGCAGTCACATGCTGTGGCGAGGACGCCTTGTCCAGGGGCAAGCTCTGAGCCAACAGCTGAAGAGGAAAGTCACCCTGAAGGTTTTTACAGGACAAATGTAGATGTTTTATGTAAAATATAAAACCTGGAAGAAGACAAATGGACAAACTAATTTTGTTTTCCTTTTGCAAAGCTTTTCTGAGTTTGCGCTTAAGCGTCAACCAACCAGTGGGCGGCTGTGGCCAGCTGGACCTAGTGGCCAGTGCTCTGTGTTCTCAAGAGCGCTGAACAGGGTGGGGAGGGGGGCGCCAATAAACACAGCACACCCTCCAAGAAAAGTCATCCTGACCCTTTTATTGTTGAAATTAAAAAATAAAAGGTACTTAAATACAATGGTGAATGTATAGGGAAAAACAGAATCATAAAATTTAAAGTTGAATTAAGCGTGAACTGAATGTTTGGGTCTCCAAATTGGCTTTGAACCCAAAACCGCTTAAAAATGGGTATGTTCACAGTTAACGGCAATTGGCTTATAGGTGAGAGAATGGTCGAAGTTGTTCCAGTTGAACTTCCAGGGAAATTCTCTCCTCAAGGACATCCTGAAAAAGATGCAAAGATGAAGTCATGCTTAAAAGTATATAAAAATAAAGGCACATCAAAACAGCAGTTCTGTTTCCAGACAACAACGTGAACATGTCAAGAACACAGAGGACTTACGTTTGTATTTTTAAAAGATACTTTACTTTCAAAGGCAGCTTCTTTATATGTTTATAATATTTAAAATATGATCCTAATGACTGTAATTCTTATTACACAAATCAGGGTAATAATTTTAATCTAATCATTAGGAAAGCCAGTATTTGCAACTGATGAGCATTAATGCAGGAATTTTGCATAAAGCCTGGCCTGCCCTCTGAGTTAACTAAAGATGGATCAGTTAACATAGATACTTCTCTACAGCAATTTCTGGATCCACTTTGAGTTTCAGTCTGACAAAGAACAAATGCATCTTGCAGTCAGAATTTCTAATCACTATCAATTCTGAGTCATCTTTTCAGATAGCCATCAAATCCAACTTTCTTTTCTTTCCTTCTTTATTATATTGCCAATATTTCATTTTAAAGAATTACCTCTTCTTATTTGGTACCTTACTTCCTATTTTCTGTTTTTAAAGGTAATGGAAAAAGGGATTTTAAAAACAACTCCTTTGTACTTGTTTCTATGGCTTTCCCTTGTTCTTCAGAAAAACATGCATTAACATTTTAATTTTCAAAGCATGGTACAAAAGATGAAATTTAAAATCATTCACCAGCTACAGATGTCTTCTCCTTTGATCAAAGCATTATACAAGGATATCATTCATTCAACAGACATTTATGAAATGTCTAACATGTGCTAGGTTTGGACAATATATGGTCACCCTAAACAGAAATGATTATGATCTGACCTCAAAGAGTTCAATTTAGTAGGGCAGAGAGACAAACGGGTCACAGATAATCACAGGACAACGTGATAAATGCTACATGAGGGATATGAAAAGAATGTTGTGAGAATGAATCTAGAAGCATTCACTCTGCATTTCCATGAAATCTTTTCTTCTCCTCTTTGCGGTTTATAACCTTGCTCCTCAAAGTGGGGTCAACAAGCCAGCAGCATCTCTATCACCTGATTCTCAGGCCCCATTCTAGATTACTGAATAAGAATATTCATTTTAACATGATCCCAGGTTATCTGGATACATATTAAGGTTTGAGAAGTACTGTTTTACATGACACATGAGTGCTTTACATGAGTGCTTAATAATATTGGTGAGTCATAAGTGATTTTGGGGGTAATTATTTTTTCTTAAAAAAATCAAAGAAATCAGGGTTTAACAGTAAGTAAGAAAAGCAAGCCCATACCTCTGAAGTATTAGATGACAGAGGTGCCAAATGATAAAGGGAATACAGAATACACACTGCCCAGGAGCACCATTCTATTTAACACTTCTCATCTTTTTCTTTCTCCACTTGCAAGAAGACCTAAATCCCCCACCCTTATTCTTCTTTGGATTTAAGTCCCTTTAATTGAATCTGAGTTATCTTTGTTAAAGGGATAAATTAGCTATTGTCAAATCCTCCATGAATTAAATAGAGCACTGAGTGCCACGTATGTGATCTTAGAGGTATCTGAAATCAAATTTCTTCTCTTTCAGGTCTTTTTTTTTTTTTAATGAAAGTTAAGGAAGATTAATGGGAACAGTGATGCCTTAAATATATGTGTAGGATAAGGCAATGGATACCAGAACTCAGTATAAAAAAGTTCCTTTTAGTTCTAAAAGAGTCAAAGGCTTACAAAATATTTTAGATACACATTTATCTTGCTACATGGAAAGTTTCAGACAAGCAAAAGAATTATATCTCCTCTAATTTCCCCTTCAACTCTGAGATGCTCTGAGTCTATGGAACTTCCCAAATGAAGACTGAAGAATTACATTACCTTTAATTGTTGCTGCAATTCACTATTCAATCTGGCCAAAACTGTGTTGGTTTCCTTATTGCGTCTAATTGATGCCTGAATAGCCTTCTTATCTTTCCCCATAGATCTGAGGAGATAAAGGGGCAAAAAACATAACCTTCATTTTTTATCTTTAAATTCTCTCCTTTCTTCCCTAATCTATTTCTAAACACAGAAAGTAAAGGGAGCAATCCTTTTTCTCCTTATTAGCAGAGTTCAACCCCACCTGCTCAGCTTCAATCAGAAGCAACCAAGCTACTGAAGCTTAAGTTTAATGTTGTTATTGTTTTAATTCTTATTTTTCTATAAAACCAATTCAGTTTACGGTAAATAGAGAGATGGTCTAGAGGAGGCATTGGCAAATGTTTTCTATAAATGATCAAACAGTAAACACTTTAGGCTTTGCAGGCTCTACCACCTCTGTGGCATATTCTTGTTTTTCCTATTTTATTTATTTTTAAACAAAAATGTAAAAGCCATTCTTAGCTCATGGACAATGAAAGCCTGGACAAGAGTTGAATGTGGACCATGAGCCCTAATTTGCTGACTTCTGGTCTAGAACAACCATGGATAAAACACCAATATTATTTCTCAGGTCCCAGAAAAAGAACTTTACATATAAAAGGAACTTTTTGACCTGGGGGCGCCCCTCAGCTTCTTTTGGTAGAACCAGATGTGGCAGCAAGATGAACCAAACAAGCCAACACCACACCCACCAGAAGTCGAATGAAGCATGTGGTCAAGGGCCTGTTCTTGCTTGATAACCCCTGACGGTACATGCAGCTGCACATCAAAAGAGAGCAGAGCACCAGAACCCCAGCAGCCCATCAGATCGTAAGTCAACAAGCCTGCATCCAATCAAGGGACAGAAAACCACTAAGTGGGCACCTCCCCTCCTGGTGCAGTTTTCCTTTTAAAAAAAATGCAGCTCTCAGAGCCATGGAGCCATTTTCCTTCCTTTCTCTGGCTCCCACATGTTTTCTCCCTGCTTTTCCCCTTCAATAAATCTGTTATGCTTTGGCTCGCTGTCCTGTGCAGATTCCTTAATGACTTCGACCCAACATCTGGTGCCAAAACCTGGGATCAGAGGTTAGACTGAGGCTTGAGTTTCCCGGCCCCTCAGGGCAATGGGACAGCCACCCAGTCTACTCCGTTCGGAGGTTAGACTGAGGCTTGAATTTCTCAGCACCTTGGGGTGACGGGACAGCCTTCCAGTTGACACTGTTCCCCAAACCACGCAGTTGTTCAGGTTTCCATGCACTTGACGGTTTGAGTTCATCAGCTCAGACCATCTTGAAGTGATGCTGGCTCACCTCCATGACTCTCAAACATCTACAACTAATTTGGCCCTAGGTAAGTGATGCCTTTCTGCCCACATCCTCTACTTGAGAGTTTTGTTTGGTGTCCTGGGGACACCCCGGCCCACCCCAGTGTGGCGCCCCGATGCAGTGCCCCAGTCTTTTGGCCTAAAAATCTGAGTACTCAGTCAAAACTCTCCAATGGCCATTGGGTCAAACAACATACCCAGCAACTAATCCAGCGACCACGGGGCCCACTGCCTGGCCCCTGCCCATGGTGCCACTGAACAGGCCACTGGAGAGTCGACTGTACCATGGTGTCTCACTGTGGGTTCGGACAGCCTTCCCCTCTTCAACAGGTGTCGCCAGCCCCAGAACTGGGTGACCTCCTCGGACTAGCCGCAGATGACTGACGAGGCCCAGGCTTTGGCATAGCCCAGACTGTGATCGTCACTGCCATGGAACCCAGGGTAACCTTAAAGGTGGCAGGTAAACCCATTGTTTTCATTATAGACACAGGCACCACATACTCTGTCCTACCTGAGCATTCGGGGCAGCTCATTCCCTCCTCAATTTCAGTCATAGGTATCACAGGTCAACGCTCAGTTCCTCTTAAAACATTACCCCCAGCCTGCAGTATAGAAAATTATAACTTTTCTCATAGCCTTTTAATAATTCCTAGCTGTCCCACACCTTTATGGGGGCGAGATATTTTAACAAAGCTTAAAGCAACCCTTCTATTAACAGAAATAAACTATGTCAATAAATTGCCTCAAATCATTCTGCATGTGTGGAGGAAACACTCTCTTCCCCTAAGGATATTTGGGCAATTCTCAGGAATTATGACTATGTATATCTAAAAAATCTTCAACCAAAATGTCTAACCCCATCTTGGACAGGACCATACCTAGTTTTACTCGCCACCCATGTTACTGCTTATTTCTCCAAAGCCTTAGACTCCCCTTTCTTAGGTGCCCACTTTGTCTCAGAGTCTTAGCTTCTGCAGCATTCCTCATAAAAGGAAACTTGTGCCATATGCCCAATTATCTGCCCTCTTCTCATAACCTCCCTTCCCTTTTAATTCACCAAGCTATTTCTAGCACCTCTAACTCTCGTATTCAATCTCTACATGCACAGCTCCTTTATAATCCCCATGTTAAAATATCCTATTCATCAACAAACCCTAACCCAGCAAAATTCCTTACTCCTCTAAAGCATCAAAAACTGTATAGAAACTATAGATCATTCCCTTCATCCATTTCCCAACATAAAGGCTTCCCCTCTGCCTCCTGGCACCACTTTCCAACAGGCAGAGCTCACAGCCCTCTCCTGGGCTCTTAAGTTAGGAGCCACTCCCCTCACTAACATTTATACTGATTCCAAGTATGCTTTCCATATTATTCATTCACATTTAGCTATATGGAAAGAGAGAAGATACCTTACTTCTAAAAATTCTCCAGTTATTAATAAAACTCTCATTCTTAGATTCCCTGAAGCAGCACAAACCCCTGCCCAGGTAGCAGTTATTCACTGTAAGGGTCATTAGAGTGGAAAGGACCCCATCTCAATAGGTAGTAATAGAGCAGATGAAGAAGCAAAAAGACAGGCTCAA
>PVIY010051277.1:0-15764 GCA_004026745.1 Myrmecophaga tridactyla
CAGACACAAGGTTTCCACATTCGCAGAGTCTCATTGTGAAAGCTATATCATTGTTCAGTCATCATCAAGAAACATGGCTACTGTAACACAGCTCTACATTATCAGGCAGTTCCCTCCAGCCTCTCTGCTACATCTTGAGCAACAAGGTGATATCTACTTAATGCGTAAGAATAACCTCCAGGATAACCTCTCGACTCTGCAAAACAGAATTAATTTTTAATTGGCAGAATGAGGGGGCAATTATTTGGGGAGATGGGAAGGTGGATTTTCCCAGGCTCTCGCCTGTTCTCAGCCCACCCCCCTTCCCTCCTGCATGAGAGCCCTGCACCCCCTTCTCCAGAGAGGCCACGAAGGGTGGGCTGGGGTGTCGAGGGGCGCTGCTTGCCTTCGGAGAAAGGTTGAAGGTTTTCGATTCTCTTTATTAATTAAAAATTTGTATGGTGGGACCTAGAGCTGTCAACTTTTTATTTTGCCAGAGTTCCTTTTATTATCACCTATGTACTAATGCCCTCGTTTCACAGCAACAAAAGACTAAGAAGGATGCAATCTCAGACAGTCTTCTAAATGGACTGCCTTTAGCTTTCTAAAGACGTCCAGCATTGTTATTTCCTTCATTCTGCCCTCAACTGTTGAGAACCTCCTCAGGGGCTGGCATCTAAGAACCACCCTCTGGGGGCCCTAAGGCCCTGCCCAGCTCTAAAAATGCCACAGTTTTCAAATACCACAGTCACGCTGCATTAAAGATGCATTTTTCAAATGTTAATAATTAATGGTAACACTAATTTATCATAGTTTCACATAACATTCCGTAATGGAAATGGCCCCAGGAGAGAGAATGGGAGCGGGAGAAGCGGAGCAGAAGATAGGGGGCCAGGAGCAAATGTGGGGGTGGGAGGGGCAGGGGAGGGCAGCTGCACCTACCTTCCCAGGACACCCAGCGAGATCCGTGGGCTGCAGGAGGTGGTTCTAGAGGCAGGTCCCCAAAGAGAAAGCTCTTCCCTATGGCATGAAGTGGGGCCAGCTTGCTGGCTGCACCCTCACGTGTGCCCCTGTCTGATCTCCATGCCAAAGGCATGACATGGGAACAGCAAATGTCTTGGAATTTGGGGTTGGGAAGCAGCGGGATGCGCCAACCACAGGAAGGACGGAGCGCTGACCCTCTAAGGGAGGGACTGGCCTGGATTTGTCTGCTTTCAAGCCATGCCCCACCGCCCCAGCCCGGTTTCTCCTCCCTGACCAGGAGGCTCCACTCACAGGCTCTCTCCCGCTCCAGGTGTGTGCGGCTGCTGCGGCGCCCTACGCCCCAGGTACAAGAGGCTGGTGGACAACATCTTCCCTGAGGACCCCGAGGTAAGTACCGGGGACTTCTGCCGACTCCGGCATCAGGATCTGGGCTTCTTCCAGCAAACTGAGCCCTGAGCATGAGGACACCCGGATGCCTCTGAAGAATCTGCAGAAGTTTGACTTGGCAAGCTGGGAGCCGTTGCCGCACAGCCGAGACTTGATTCTCCCGTGTGTGACGGTTTCCTTGTCTGCCAGCTCTCCTGACAGTCACATTTCCCTGCTGCTTAGCGTGACCACTCCCCTGGCATGGGTTTGGGTCCAGGAGCCCATGTCCTTGTCCCCGACACTCTCTGGTGACTGCGGGTGTCTGGGTGTGTGTACTGCCAGGAGGCTTCCCAGACGCCGTTCTGGCCTCAGGCTGCTTTACTGGGCTGTGATTTGGGAAGTGTCAGGATCTGACGTTTTTGACTTGCTCACTGGGAATCAATGGCCCCTTCTTGGGGCAGTTGGATGGATCAGTGGAGGATCACATTTCCAGCATCTTCTGGAGATTTCCAGAGCTCCTTCCTTCCTATTCCTGTCTTAGTGCAGGATATCCGTGTTTAATTCTGAGTCACTATTAATGAAGCCTTGTCATTCATTCACACACACATGTGTACACGCACACACACACCCATATACGCACATATGCGCATACATCTGTGTATATATATGCGTACACGTGTAGGTGTTACAAGCATATGCACACGCGCATGTGCATTTACATCACTTGTCATTCTCACCCGGGTGGCGAGATCCTGGGAGGCAGGGGCTGTGCTGGCATCACCTTGGCAGCCCCGACTCCCCACGCGCCGCCTGCAGCACAGACGCCAGGCCCTCCGTGGGGGCCGGTTAAATTGAACTGCTCCTTGCCTTTGGACGGGCGTGCTTCCAGCCAGGGCCAGCCGCGGCCATGTGAGCTGTCTTGTTTACAGGATGGCCTGGTGAAGGCCAACATGGAGAAGCTGACCTTCTACGCCCTCTCGGCCCCGGAAAAGCTGGACCGCATTGGCGCCTACCTCTCAGAGAGGCTCATCCGCGACGTGGGTCGCCATCGATACGGGTGAGGGGGACAGGAGGACGGAGAGACCGTCACCGCGGGGCCCCGCACGGCGTTAGTCGACTGCATAACTGACCACCCTGAGAAGACGGGGCAGGGCGGGCGGAGGGGCTTCCCCTCGCTCTCCCAGAGCAGTTGCCGTGTGACGCCAGGGGGTCACCGAGATTTGGGGAGGGCGGCGTCGGCTGCCCAGGAGCCGCTCCTTCATCATCCAGTCTTGGGCCAGGAGCCCCGGCACACACAGTCAGGGGCCTGGCAAATTGAGTCTAGCCCAGAATGTACCATTGCTCAATTCACTGTCTTAAATAGTAAGAGGAGTCATCCACATCCCAGTGGGAAGGCAGTGTTGGGTGTGATTTGTCCATTAAAAATATATGTAAGTGAAATCTTTATAGTCTTCTGTGAGGGATGGACTTCCTGTGTTTAGAAGAGAGAAGAAATCTGAAAGGAAATGACCGATCAATGCATTTAATTCTTTAAAAATATTTTAATGTCAAAAATAATAAAAATGTAAAGGACAGAAACTGAAAGAACTGTTTTAAAAAAATAAGGCAAAGAATTCAAGCTCGTAAATTAGTAGGTCATAACAAGTAGTGGGCATGTAGTAGGAAATTCATAAACCGAAAGGTTTGAGGCAAGGACCACAAGCAAGCAATTTACAAAAAGGGAGACAGATCCATTACAAACATGGGGTAATACTCAACAAGATTATAATCAGATATGTGAATTGAAATAATAAGGTATAATTTTCACCTATCAAATTCAGAAAAAAATAAGTATAATTTTCACTACTAACCAAGGGATGGTAAAATGAGAGGTCTTTTCAGCTTTTCTAAAAGGAGTGTGAATTCGTTAAGCCTTTCTAGATAGTAATTTTGGAATATGCATTAACAGCCTCAAAAATATCTATGCTCTTTGACCCAATAATTCCATTTCTATCAATCTACCCCAAGGAATCGATCTTAAATACAAATCTAGCTTAACCATAGAGATGTTCATTATGGTGTTTTTTACAACAGTGAAAATAGCTTAAATACCCACCAAGAGAATAGCTCAGTAAATCATAGTGTTTACACTTTGATGAAACGTTACCTAGTCAATAGAAATAGTGATTATAAGAATGCTTTCCAAATAATTTGGAAAATGCCTTAAGTAAATTAAAAAATAGAATTCATCATATGCACACAGTGTTTACAATCAAGTTAAAAATAAACAAAAAGGACAACAAATTTCAAAGCCTAGAAAATATAGTATAAACAAATATGCCAAAATGTACATTTTATATATACCAAAATGGATATTTGTGGGCAGTGTGGTTGCGGGGTTTTGTGTTTTGTTTTCTATCTACTTTTGCACTGTGTTTTCTAAATACCCCCTTTTGAGCGGTGTCACTTCCACAGTGGAAAAAGTGACCTGCAGGGCACGCTACATGTGCTGTCCCACCATCACCCGGGATCCGAAGAACGGCCAGATGGAAGGCTAAGTTCCGGTGTCCCTGGTGACATCGCTCGCGGACAGAGGGCTGGGAAGCCTTAGGGCAGTTGGTCCTACATCCTGTTGGTTCTGTTCTCCACAAGGCCTTCCACATCCCTCCTCTTCCTTCCTCTGCTCCCTCCTTTCTCCTGGTGGGTTTAGCCCAGAATTGGCCGAAGCTTTGGTGGTTGCCTCTTTGCTTCCCATCTTACCTTTTCCAGTCCTTCCGTATGAATACTGCTGAGTATGAGCTCCCCAAGGCACAATCTCAGAGCCGCTCTTTGCTGACTCTTTCAAACTGACATCCAGACTCAGCAGCTTTTCTTCCGGGGTCTTCCCCGCCCTGCTCGCCATGGCCACCGCGCCTGCTGTAGACTGGTGGCCCTAGAAACCCCAGGCCTCTGGGCCTCTCTCTGCCCATCAGACCCGCCGGCCCCCGACCCCCCTCCTGGGGTGGGGGGATGTCGAGCCCATCCTGAACTGTTTGCACAGTGCTGGCAGTGTGCAGGGCCAGAATGCACCACCAGCAAATCTTAAATCAAACCATCCTGTTGTCAGAGGACCCACAGCATTGCATTTCCATGACCATTTTATGTAGCAATATTGCATTACATGCCCAATAAAAGGAGCATGATTATACTGTACAAGCTGATTATATAAAGGGCCTTGACATGGTATCAAGTAGACTGACGCACGGGGAAATGACTTTCTCCTAGACTGAACCTAAAACTAATAAGCTAGCTAGAATATTAAGCATTTAATACTAATTTTGCCTGCCTTCTCTGCACCGATGGTTCTCGCCATGGAAATGTTCCATAACCAGCAGAGGCACTTAGATTCATTCCTCTGACCTCAGAACTGCACACTGAAGTTGTCACCATCCTACTGAAAATAGCCTTTCAGCATCTAAGTATTTAAAGCCGTGGCGGTTCAGTGAGGGCTTTAATCATAAACATTTGGAGAAGAAAAACATCTCTTAGATCCGATCTCTTGTTTTCCCTCCTCGCCCTCCCCAACCTCCCCTTCCCAGGCCCACACACGTCACCATCATCTCCCACTCCAGCGAGGGCAGCTTGGAAGAGCAGAGACTATTTGTGCACTGGGGCCCGTGTCTCCCGGGTGTGACGCAGGAGTCTTTAGTTATGGTTTGACCACACAGACCCGGACCTCGGATGTCAGGTCCAGGGACAGAGCCGCCCTCTTCTGCCTCCTCGCTGGTTGTGTGTGGACTCTGTGTTCATACGTGTTGGCATCGGAGGGGATAATGAAATGTGGGCAGAGAGGAGATAAGACGTGCATCCCAGGCATTGTTAGCATGGAACAAGATGGGCAGTGAAATGCAGAGCAGCAAAATAAGCGAGAATTCCTTGTATGTTTCTCCTTCTTTGTGCCACTCCTTCCCAGCACAGCCCATCTGCCCTACAGTACCCCTCACACTGGGGAGCCAGGGCGCTACCGGCAGTGCAGGGTGAGACTCAGGGTCAGTCAACCGCGAGGATGGGTTGGTGGCATGCAGTCAGGATCCCCATGGCCTGGACCTCTCACCCAGAATGGCTGAGCCCTGGAGGATGGAGACCCCCATGCGCAAGAGAGAGCTGGGTTGCTTCCTGGGGGAGCCCAGGAGCTGAGCCGGTCTGGCTCCTAGAGACACGGATTCCTTTGAAGGACCGAGAACCTGGTTTCTGCCAGATGAAGGGGTCCATCCTTTCCTCCCTTGGCTGAGGACAACTTCCTACTCCTACCTTGGGGTTCTAAAACCTAGGAGGTCCTGCCCAAGAGTGAGGGTAGCCAAACACATTCAAACTACCCAAAAATAAGAGGTTCTTTGCCAAAGCCATTGATCTTGGAGAGATTCTTGAACAATGGCCCTACTAAAGCTGTCCCCCCTCTTCCTGCCTGCTGGCCCAAACCCCTGACCCTGGATTTGCCTTCCTCTTCAAACTAAGTCTGGTTCCCACATTTTGCATCATTGTTCCTCTTCTCCTGGAGACGCGTTGCCTCCCCTGGTTCCTAGGGTCACTGCCAACCAAGCACAGAGTGTTCAAGCAGAGCCAGCCACAGCTTCTGGGACTTAATACAAATACTTCTTACTTCATCCCCAAGCACCAAGCCCCCTGAGTGCTTTTCTCCATTGTTATACTTGCTTTCTGCCTTGGTTCCTGATGCTGAGTTCCCGTGGCTATAACCTGCCAACTCCCCGCCCCGCCATAAAGCCTAGTCCATCCTCAGTCATCCTCGCCTACTGGGAGGCTCCTCTTAGACATCGGGGACCCTTGTTTGTCCGCTTGGGCTGTGGTCTCTAACGTGCTTTTGCCTTCACCCACAGGCCCTGCAGTGGGCCGGTCCTCCCCGCCAGCTCCCTCTGCCCATCCTGCTGAAAGTGCCCAGCCGAGCTGGGTCAGATTCCAAGATGATCAACCACCTTGGGCCCCTTCCAGGACACCAAGCCTAGATCAGATCTCTGCTGAGACTGGCTGCTCTGACCCTGATCTTGCTGAGTGGGCATCACCCTAAGTGTCCCCTGCTCTGTTCCTCTTGAGAACAGAGGCCTGGAGGGAAGGACGTACCCGGGAAGGTGACAGGAAGATGGGACAGATGCACACAGCACTGGGTGGGGCTCCGCGGTCCATAGAGTTCCCATCTGCTAAGGAACTCTGAGAAGTTGAAGTTTATAATTATAATCCTTCTGTCCTTAGTTTGGAGTCTTTACATCGTAGGTTCAGAGATGGAAACAAAGGATATTCCGAGAATTAGACCTTGAACTTTTCTACTTTTCAGTGTCACCCTTTTACCAAAATTTTCACTTTTGGTTGATATCCAATTTTTTTTTCTAACAAAGGATGGTTTTTCCTTATCCAAGCATTTTCTGGGATTTTTCTTTTTCCATGAAAAGGGAAAGCAACGATCAAACCTCTGGGATTTGGTAGGCCTTCTCCATTCTTCTCTTGGCTTACTCTAACCCACCCTTTGCTTTCCCTCATAATTGAAACTCCATAAAATAATGGTGAAATGCCTGCTGCCTTCTTCATATTGAAAAGTGCTAGGATGATTTACAAGCAAGGCAGAAATCCACCCTGCCTGCCCCCTTTCCCACCTGCCGTGTCAGGTTGCCTGAATGTGCCCACATTTCTCTGCAGGGAGAGCCTGTCCCCCTTGGAAGGGCTCCAGCCCAGGAGGCCCCACCAGCCCTGCAGGTTCAGAGTCTGCTTCACCGGGGCTGGAGCTGCAGGGGACGGCAGGGCTGTGAGTGCAATGCTGTCTCAAGGACAAGACGAAGGGAGCCCAGGCGAGGCTGATCCCCCAGAGCAGGGAGGATGGGCTGGGACTCAGGCTCTCGAAGGGGCTCAGAGCCCCGTGCTGCCTTTGTATGTGAAACACTCTAGATGAGTGCAAGCATGTTCCATTTGTGAATATGCACAGAAATGACTATTTCAGAAACTTGGCTCATCGAGAAGAGGAGAGAACGATTTTATAAAAGTGGAAAGGAAATGTTCACAATACAGAGGCTGGTTTTCTCATGGTTGCTTGGTGTAGGGGTGAGCTGAAGGGTATCTGAGACATGGCATCTGATGTCTTAAGAAAAAAAATAACATTTTAGAAGATGTCATGACACTGCTATTACTTTATATAATACACTGTATTGCTTTATATGTTTGGTATAAAGCAGACATGTGTTCAAGGTAGTTTGGACACACAAGTGAAATCGAGCACTGCCACAAGAAATACCCTGCAGCCTTGCTTTGTGGACCTTGTCCGATAGTCATACTTCCTGTGCTTTTTAAAAACTTAACTTTGCTTTAAAAAAATCAAGAATTTTAGCATGTGTCAAGCATTCAAAGATGGATATGGTTTAGATCAAGACATAAAGAATAAATCTTTTAATTTATCCTTTATTATATACATGGCATATGAGCCTCAGGCAATTTAACATTTTCAAAAGCCCGAGGGACAGCTTTACTGCCATCTTTTAAGAGAGTGTTTTGCTACTTGCTTTTGACTTAGCATTAACTTGATTTGTTAGCGCCGCTTTTAGCTTTTGGAGCTTTCTGCTCCCTTTACGCTCCCTGCGTTTTCCTTTAATCAGGAAGTACTTTTCCATTCCACCTAGACTGGCTTAGCAAGAAGGAGCGCCACACAAGGCAGAGAATCTTGTGAACTCTGAGTTCATGAAGTCTTCTGATGACCTCACCTCTATCAGGATAGAATTTCCAGTCTTTAATTCTTCTCTTTCTGATGACGTCAGTCACTCACTTGATTTGCTTTGGGCTGCCTTTAATTTCACCATCAGGTTTCTTAAGCACTCCTAATTCCCATAGGCCCCTGGGTTATTCACCAAAAGCTCGGTGGCTCTGGCCATACAGGGGTGTTTATTTTCTCTCTTTCTCATGTAGCAGACCCCTGGTGCGTGGCTTTCATCTCTGAGTCTCCAGTTGTTGCCCCTTCCCAGCCAGCAGAGAATACAGGGTGCACTTTGGTCCTGTAAGCTGGTGATACTGAAGTTGCTCATGTCACTTCCCCCCATTTTAATGGCAGCATTTTTGTCACATGGCCTCGCTTAGCCGCAAGAGAGGCTGGGAAAGGTCTCTAGAGAGCAGCCGCATGCACAGCTAAGAGTCTACACGTCTATGAGAAAAGGAGAAAATGCCTTTTAGGGGACATCTAACATTCTGCCCCAGAAACCTAGTTCCTTAAAGGAAATTGTAAAGATTTTAACCAGAATGATTTCTGAGAGATTTCCAGTGACTTTCTCATTGGAAGTAAAACAATAACCTTTTACTCTGCATGTCTACCTTGTTTTGTTTAGGATGCAAATGCTTTGTCGAAAGGGTACATCTTTCCATGGCGGGGCCCACCTACCCAAGCCGGGCCACTGCCAGGGAGCAAAGGCTGAATTTGAGCTTAGAGATGCATTCTTCAGTCTGAGTAGGAATTTGATTCCTGGAATTTTCTTGGGATTTAAGAAAGGCATTTAAGAAGACAATGACTGAGATAATTGGGGGTTGTCCTGCAAAGGCTAGTTTGGGAGGGTTTGGGTATTTTTAGCATGGAGAAGAGAAGAGCAAGAAAGACAAGAATGCTGTTTTCAGGTGGCTGAAGGGCCGGCAGTTAGGAGAAGAGGCCCTCCTCCTTTTTTGCTCCTCTTGAGAAAGAATTGTGAATAAAGGATGGAAATTATTAGGGCTTAGCTTGAAATGGTAAAGAAGCTTTTATTTGGTTGTGCAAGCTAGAGTGGCCGACTTTAGTAAGCTGTTCGCCATTGGTGTCGGGGATTCCTAGTCTTTGGAGGTGCCCACTCAGGTTTTAGATGTTAGAGGGATTGTTTAAGATGCTTGAGAACTTAGCCGACACGGACACCCTCTTCATAAGGAGGAAAAGAAATGTTCATCTGTGTCTGTATTGTCTTGGCCTACAGATGCTCCTTCGGTAGGATAGGTGGCATTAGAACATGGCATATGCTGCCAGCCATATTGTTGGCTTAGAACTTCTGAAGTTTTCAAATACAAAACTCACGAATTTTGTCTTCTTTAAGTCTTACAGTTGGCTGGTCCTAATCTCAGATTCTTCATAAAGTTGTTCCTGGCTTCCTCCCTCCTTGAGCCATTTCTCCCCTTCTTCTGAATTCTTATGGGACGTCACGCATGAATTTCTTATAGTGTTTGATATTTTCTCTTTAAAGGAGGTATCTGTGTATCTGTCTCATGCATGAGACTCCAGGCTCCCTAAATTGAAAGACTATCTTCCTTGTCCTCATATCATCTGCACTCACTGGGACAGAGTTTTGGCCTCAGTGCATGCTCCATAAACACTTCTTGACTTGAATAATTGTCTGTCAGTGGCCTTAGGTTCAGAATTTGCTGGGCATCAAGCCCTTTCACTTGTACAATTGATCCTCATTGCTCATGGCTTCCATAACTGCAAATTCACCTACATGCTAAAATTTATTTGCAACGCCAAAATCAATACTCACAGTACTTTCACAGTCAGTCACAGACATGCATATAGTGGCAAACAATTTGAGTTGCCCAACCCATGCCTTCCCAGCTGAGGTCAAACAAGGTAACACCATCTTTCTGTTTCATTTCTCATGCAGTAAACAAGTGTGTCTTTGTGCTGTTTGCATTTTTGCTGGTGAGTTCATTGTTTAAAATGTCATCCAAGTGTAGTGCTGAAGTGCTGTCTGGTGTTCCTAAGCACAAAAAGGCTGCAGTGCACCTTATGGAGAAACTGTGCGTGGTATATATAAACTTTGTATTACAAGGCATGAATTTTAATGCTATTGGCTTTTGAGTTCCATGTTAATGAATCAATCAGAAATATTAAATAAGGTGCTTTTAAACAGAAACACACAAAACAAGGCTGTGGGCTGATGAGTTGATGAAAACACTGTGACCAGAGTGTCCCAGGAACCTGGCCCTGAATCCCCACTGGGAGCAAAGGTTCATTCGTCTCTGATTCAGTGTTTATGGTGACTTTATCAAGCATGACCACAACAAGTAAAAAGAATAAATCATATTTACTCACAAAATGGTTTTCCAAATCTCTCCTCATGTTCTTAACCCAAAAAAAAAGGGGGGGGGGCTATGTGACTAGGTCTCTGGGTGCCCTTCCAGCTCTAATTCATTGTGAGTCTCGGCCACAGTGGGCTGCAGAGGGAGACTTGTGGGATCAGCTGCCCAGGCCCTGGTGGCGTGTAGAGGAGCCTCCTGGCCCCGGGATCTGCCCGGGAGGCTTCCACACTGAAATCTAGATGGCCCTGCTCGTGCCGCGAGGCTGGGGTGGGCGTGAGGGCACGTGACGGCCATGTGATGCTCTCGCAGGTACGTGTGCATCGCCATGGAGGCGCTCGACCAGCTGCTCATGGCCTGCCACTGCCAGAGCATCAACCTCTTCGTGGAGAGTTTCCTCAAGATGGTGGCCAAGCTGCTGGAGTCGGAGAAGCCCAACCTGCAGATCCTCGGCACCAACTCAGTAAGGGGGGCCCTGTGAGGGCGGGGGAGGGCGGGGGCTCAGCCTGCATCTGGGGGGCTGGGGCTGGGGCCAGGTGGGTCAGGGTTATCGGGTTTGGTTCCAGTCTGGATTCTGACTCTAAGATCAAGACATGGCTTGTCTTAGTGTCCCCCTTCGTGTGAACACAGGGGCATGAGTCTTATTTTCTTAGATGAGATACAGTTCATACACCATAAAATTCACCGATTTCAAGTTAACACTCGGTGAAGGTTGGTATATTCACAAGGTCGTGCGGCCACCACTACATCTGATGCGTTTAGCTTCTGGCTAAGGTTTCCAAACTTTTGTTTTGGTTTTAGATAGTTCCCTTAAAGGGTGAGTGGGGCTCAGCTTTCGGTCTCGGTAAGTCCCCAGGCTCTGCAGTTCCAGTCTCAGTAGAAGTGACAGCTCCTAATCATGAGGGTTTATGGTTCTGTGGGAGAAGGGCTACCACGTATCACGTATGTCATGAACTCCCAGTTCCATGCATGCGTCTGTAGCACACACTAGAATGTCCTGGTTACTTTCTTTCATGCCTTGTCTTCTCTCCTCCTCGCTTCCCTTTCCCCTTCTGGGCACACTTGCAGCTCCAGCTCAGCATTAAAGCCCTGTCTGCACCTACTTTTACAGGGTTAGGTGAAGCTGTGAGCTGCCTGCAGGTATTGCAAGAGAAACCAGGGTTCGCCCCCTTAGCATTCCCGAATGACTTTTCCAGATTTTTACAGCATAGTTTAGAATTGCTTTCCTGTTAGGATGATTCAACTGGGAGATAATCTTCCAACTTTACTTTCAAGGACCAAGTCTACCAACCTCTTCCCTGTTTTTCTCTCTGTGAGCCAGCTGCCTTTGACAAATTACATATACAGGGTAAAGTCTTTTGTCAGGTTGCCCTGGCAACAGCTTCAGATACCGTTTCGGTTGTCCTGTTTAAGATAACTACAGTCTAGAAGAGAACATCTGAATAGAAAATAAACCAGTCATCAGGCACCCAGACAGTGTCTCCCCAACAGGGACAGAGAAGCAGGTGGCCTCCGGCTCTAGCCCTCCCCACAGTGCAGCCTGGCCTGGGGTAGGCACTTTGTAGCTATAATAAAAAATTCCGGGCCCTGCAGATTTCTGGGTTCCATTTCACAGTGAACCACTGCATTAGCAGAAGAGCAAGTCAAGTCATAATTACTGCACTGCAGACAACGGCGCTCATAGAAGGGCAGGCCACTATAGGTAAATTAAGTCAAATGAAGTCAGAGGCAGCCTTCCTCATTCTGTCCCTCATCGGATGCTCTGTGCAAATCTTGGAGCCTCATGCTTTGCAGTCTGGGACGGCTGCTGTCTTCCTGAGAAGAGGGCTGTTCTTGCCTCATTAGAGAACCCCCAAATAATGCTGGTGCTTGGCTGGACCTTAGAGGCAGGAGCTCGGGAATATTCAGGCTGCCTTCCACAGGGGCGCGAAGCTTCGCAGGAGCCCCAGGCTGGCTGGGGGTGGAGGAAGAAAAGAGCTCCTGGCTCCATTTTAACTGTTTGCATGGAAGCTCACAAAATTTCCCGGATAAAGGGTTTTGCTGCCAAGAAATTGAAAGAAAAGGAAGGAAGGAGGGAAAGAGACAAAGAAAGAGGGAGAGAAAAAGAGAAGAAGAAGAAAACCTTTGGATTCTTGAACAGCCTCTTTTTGCTGGGTGTCTCTGCCTGGACATGAAGGCTGAAAGAAGTCAATGACCTGCCCATGTCTACAGCCAGACCACTAGCTTTAGACAGAGGTTTATTCAGCCCCAGAGCTTGTGCCTAGAACCTTCCTGGAATCTGGCAGATGGCAAGGTCAGAGACACCTTGTCGGGCCCCACCCAATGTGGGGTCCTCTCCCTAGAATCCTAGCCATGGACCAAGCCTCTGTGCAAATGCACCCCTGCAGCCAGGCTTACCATGCCACTAGATGTCCACAGCCTAGTGGGTGAAGTCGAGAAAAATCCCCCTCGCCCTGAACCAGCTCTGCCTCCCTAATACTTTCCCCCTCACATCTGGCTTTGCTCTGCCTGACTCAGCTTAGAATGAATCTCTCCCTTCTACAGAGCCCCTCTTCACAAACCCCACCCCCATTCCAGGTCCCCAAGCCTGGCCAATGTCAGAGTCTTCTGGAGACCTTTGGAAACCTACAGATACCCAGGTTGCAACCCAGACCCACTGCAGCATCTCCAAGGTGGGACTTGGGAATCGATATTTTTCAAACTTTCCCAGGTAATGCTGTCAGCCAGATTTGGGAACCACTAATACAGTCCAGTCTTAAACCTGGGTAGGATTTCTTTCTTTTAATTCTAACATCCCTGATGGCGATTCATCCATTTTGTACTTGATAACCCTAATGACCAAGGGGTCTTGAGACTTTTGCTACAAAATCCAAACTTGCTAATTCCACTCCTACATATCAAGTGCAATAAAGTACAATTTTTAAAATTTATGCTTTCAAGCCCTCGATGACAATACCTATGCTTTAAGTATTCTCCTTGGGGACCAGGAAAGTCAGGAGAAGTTGGGGAGCGAAGTCCCAGCTACGCTCCTTATGTGCTCAGGGATTCACTTCTGCACACCTGCCTTGCTGCACAACGGGTCCGAGTGTGTGTGTCGGGGAAAATGTAAATGTCACCATGTGCCCTGGCCTCTTGGGGTCACTCATGATGACAGACTGAAAATATTAAATCTGAGTATGCAGAGATCCTACAACATGAGCAAGTAATATATTCGACCTAGTGTCAACAAATATTAAAATATTATGCAGATTCATGGATTTAAAATGTGCACTTTCAACTCTGAATGACCCCAAATTCAATGGCATGTTGGTATTGTGCTTTCTTTACTGCACAACCTTAAATGGAACGCACACTGAGGCTGGTGCAAGAGTGAGTCACTTCGCTGACCCAGGCGAGGGCTGCCTCCCTACAGTGTGTTCCAGCAAGTTCTCTGAGTTCCAGCCTCAGTCTCTTTCCTGGTGAAATAGAAGGGCTGTGGCTGCTCAGTGTCCATCCTTCCCCCACCTATTCCCTTGCCCTACCCATCCCCATCGCAACCTCTCACCGCCACACCACCCTGAGTCCCTGCCTTTCTCTCCTAGGTTCAGCTCCCTCTGAGGCCCCTTCGCTTGCTACCCCACCCCCCGGACCCAGTAGGAACCACACTCTTGTCCCCCTGCCTCACCTCCCCCAGCCCTGCCATGGCCAGCTCTGCCTTCTCTGCCCAGAGGCTCCCGCCTCAAAGCCCGGCCTCAGAAAACCACCCACCGTGGGAGCCGGGGCCCTAGAAATACGGCTTCGTAAGTTCATCTGGGCTTCCAGGGTAGCCCCTTTGCTCATTCTTTGACCGCTCCCTCTCACATCCCTCTCCATGGTCATTTCAAGCCTTCTAGTTTCTCCTCAAGTCCCTTCCCAAACCTGCTTCTTCAGTCTTACAGACGGCCTTGCCTATTTCTGCCCACCGAGAAAATAGGGGCTCCCAGGGGGTTCACTATAGCCCATGATTTGCATTGGGCTCTATAACAGTGTTATATAATCCCATCTTTAAACATTTTTCCTCTAATACTATATATACAACCTAAAATTTTCCCTTTTAGCCACAAGTATATAATTCAGTGCTAATTACATTCACAACGTTGAGCTGCCCTCACCACCATCGGCTCCCAGATCTCTTCCATCACCCCAGATGGAAATAGAGTGTCTACTAAGCATTCTCCCCATTCCCCACCCTCACCCCGGCCCCTGCGCCTGTATTCTCCTTTGTGTCTCTATAAACTTGCTTATTCTAATTATTTCATGGGTAAGAACATACAATATGTGCCCTTTTCATCTGGTTTATTTCACACAACATGATATCTTTGAGGGTCGTCAATGTTGTCACATGTGTGAGAACTCCATTCCTAGTTATGGTGGTCTTGGCCTCAGAGAATGAATTGGGGAGTATTCCTTCCTCTTCAAAGGCCCTAAAGTCTATTTTGCCAGACTTTAAGTCAAAAACCATTATGAGAGACAAAGAAGGTCACTGTATATGGAAAAAGAGTTCACTTCAACAAGCAGCTATAATAATTATAAATAAATATGCAGAGCCCCAAAATACATGCAGCAAACATTGACAAATATGAAGAGGGAAATAGATAGTTCTACATTAACAATAGGAGACCATTTTCAATCATGGATAGAACATCTAGACAGAAGATTAAAAAGGAAATAGAAGACTTGAATGATACTCCAAACCAACCAGGCCTAGCAGACATACGTAGAACACTTCCCCCAACAACAGAATACGCATTCTTCTCTAGTGCACATGGGTCATTCTCCATATGTTAGGTCAAAAAACAAATCTCAATAATTCAAAAAATATTTAAATATACTATTCCAGCTATCCTAGCTCTCTTTGGTTACTGTTTGCATGGTATATATTTCTCCTTCCTTCCATTTTGAACTTACTTGTGTCTTTGAATTAAAGGTAAGTCTCTTGTAAACAGGATTCAGTTGGGTCATGCTTTTTTTTTTTATCCATTCTGCCAATTTCTGCCTTTTGACTGGAGAATTTAATCCATTTACATTTTTTAACTTTTTTTATTGTATAGTATAACATATATACAAAGCAAAGATATAAAAAAGCAATAATTTTCAAAGCAGTCTTCAACAAATGGTTACAGGGCAGATCCCAGAGTTTGTCATGGGCTACCGTATGCTCATCTTATATTTTTCCTTCTAGCTGCCCCAGAATATAGGAAACTAGAAGGCTTAAATACTTTTTTATCATCACAGTCGACTTTTTTTTCCTTCTTTTTTTGTGAACAATAAAATATATACAAAAAAAGCTATAAATTTCAAAGCACAGCACCACAATTAGTTGTAGAACATATTTCAGAGTTTGACATGGGTTACAATTTCACAATTTTAGGTTTTTACTTCTA
>PVIY010051278.1:0-15766 GCA_004026745.1 Myrmecophaga tridactyla
GTAAATTCTTAATAAAAGACACCAGGTACAAAGCAACATTTTACTTTTGTTGTGATAAAAAAAAAAGTCACATTTTACAGATAAAATGTAGAACCCTGAAATACTGACACATTCTCTTATCGTGCACAATGCTGAGGTTCTCTTACGATTCACTTTAAAACTGCAATTAAAAATGTACAAAAAAGAAAAGAAAAAAAAAATCAACCCACAAAGCTTCTAAAAAAGGAACCCGCAGGCACTTCCTCTTGTGGAATGTTTAAAAAGTTAGCCTACTAAAGAAAACAGTCGACTTCTTGTGAAGGTTTTGGAGAAATATGTATCAGTTCGTTTTATTTGGGTATTCAATAATATCCTTGGTGATAATGCTGACTCCATGGCTTCTGACCCCAGAATTGCTGTAAGAGAAAATTTTTTTTTTAAAGAAAAAAACATCAATAAGCCACTCAAACTGCTTTTTAGGAAATGACAATGAATCTAATTCAGAGTAACTGCTGGAAACAAATTTTTATACCTGTCATACCTCTAATTTCTATCAAACCAGATTTAGTTAGTATTAATATCCCATTATCAGTAAGACATTACAAAAGGAAACACATCATGACTTGGTTAGTTTACACAATTAAGGCTAGTAATAAAGAAAACCATAGATATTAAATAACAGTATTTTAAAAAAATCTTAAGTTACAGCAAACTCCAACCTATTTTGCCTTTAAAAGATAAGATTATGGCTATCACTGCAACACAATTCATACCTTGCCCTATAACACTTAAAACCACTTCAATCACAGGACAAAATCTTCAAGACTGATTTTTATAAATTCAAAATACAATTACTATATATAAGCACATAAGAAATTACTTACACCCTGCTGCCACTGGTTGTAGCCCTGAGATTGATTTTTGTAGCCGCGATTGTTGCCTCGTCCTCTGAAGTTCTACAGAAAAGAAAAATGAATGCTGAGCTCAATAGCTTGTTAGCAGATTCGTACATCTGGGGTAGGGGATACAGAAATAGGATGCTAGCCTCTAATCTTCTAACACTGCAGAAAACTCTAGGGACCCTGTGCTGGTTTCTCAGCTGTTTTAACTGTTTAGTCATTATGAGAAATCCACCATACTAGTAAATATGCCTGAAAAGCAAAGTTTAAAAAGGACTTATTTACCGTTATCAGTTTAATTTCCCTTGCATTCTTATTGTGGCTCTACAACGTGTCAAAATATAATTATCGGTGCCTGCCAAAGACCTTAAAACATTACCTGGTTGTAGTTCCCTCTATTGGGCATTCCACCTCTGTTGTAGTTCCCTCTATTTGAATAGCCACCTCGGCTGGGGAAAACAGGGCCACGAGGGTACGGATAGCCGATTCCACCACTTCCACCACCACCACCACCTCTCTGTGGCATATTGCCCCTCCTATTATATCCACCACGATTCCCAGGAGCTAAAAACAAGAAAAGTTTAGTTTAAGAGTGTGTTGTCCTCGCTTTCACAAAAGGTTTGGGTTCTAGAAGAAAAAACAAATGTTTAAACACTGATGCTAAATTCTGACCATTTTATATTACCTATGGTATTAACCAAGTAAACTTAAGTGTCATTCAGTATTAAATCACAAGATGTAAGCAGTTACGATAGCAGCACTGGCCCAATAACAGGACTGAATTTCCTAAGATGAACTTAGCTAATCAACATATAGATCCAAACCATAAGATAATCACTTGCTTCCATCTTGAACCAAATAAGCAGAAGACTAAATTTAACTTGCCTCCCCCTCTGAAATTTCCACCACGCATATTGAATCCTCCACGTCCTCTATGGCCACCACCTCTATTAAACTGGTTCTTGCCACTCTTATTTTTATTGCTCTTCTTTGAGCCAGTGTTCTGTTTCTTTTCTGGGGGAAGAGCCTTTTTGCTTTCTTCCTTATATTGCTCCAAAAGTTTCTGGGCTTCTTCCTTTTGCAGTTCAACATAGGTAATCTCATCAAAGCACTCAGCTACCTCTGGCAGCGTAAAGTTTCCTTTGGGGAATAAAGTCAGATAGATTATTTACTTAAAAACCCACTACACACATCTACAATTCTTGAATGGCTTTCATTCTTTCAAAAGACATTTTTCCCTTTAAAAAAAGGAAAAAGCCAAAAACACTCTCTTTGTTGATAGTTAGTAAAGCAAGACTTCCTGATACCGTATTATTGACAGGAAGTAGTTCGCAACTCTAAGAAATAAATCACAGAAAGAGATTTAACATGGTAATACAATTAAATTCCATGCCTTTCATTTTGAGAACTGCATGTTCTGGAAGGTCTTTCCCCTCTACTTCTGCTTTCTTCTGTGTTCTCTGCTTATAGTCTTCATCTTTTGGGCAAACTACAACAGCTTTTCGTTGGAAGCCTGCAAACAGGCACATTTTTCTCCTCTGTGCAGCAGCAGACACATTTGTCTTTAAAAAAAAAAAAAAAGTTTGGTTTAAAAAATAAGAAGTGTCTATCATTTAGTTTATAAACCTTGGCCATTTAGTTCAAGAAAACTGGTACCAAGAAAAAAAAGTCACAATTTACAAATTTATATTCGTAAAAAGCTATAGCATACCTGATCCAGAATGAAATTTCGCTTCTTACGGGCAGCAATCTCAATGAACTTTCCAAGACACTGGGGGGCTCTTTGTAACAGTGTGTTCAGTTTTCCGGTATCTGCCATTTGCTTCTTAAAACCTGCCACCTATTTAAAGTTTAAAATCCTCCTTTCAATTTGAGGGAGATGGGTTACATAAAGCAAATGTTATCTCTAACCATTTAATACCACTTTAAATCCACGTGGAAAGCAGAAAACATTTTAAAATTTTCAATATTGCCTTATGCCCCATTAATGCTAGAAAACACAAAGCCACTTAATCATCTAACAAGGACCTATCCTATTCTCAATTCTTTTAACTGCTAGAGTTCAAAAAATCTACTTAAGTAGTCAACGTCAAGACAGATATAAACAGGTAAAACAGTTATTTAGAATGTCTTCTGGTAAATTTAAAGTACTGAGATTAGGCCAAAACAGTTTACTTACCATCATTTTATCCATAATTGTATTTGTGCCAAGAATGTTGTATTTACCAGGATTTTCTGCTGCATGTTTAGTAACCCAGGTGGTTTTTCCTGCTCCTGGCAAGCCAATCATCATTACAACCTACAAAGGAAAGAAACATTTCACTGTCCAATCATTAAAGGTGGCCTAATAGTTTTTAAATGCATAACAAAACTCATGTAGATTTAATCTTCATAACCTGTTCAAAAAGAAATAGGTATTAAGTCTAACACTCCACATAACGGGGAGAAAAAATAGCTACTAAGAGAAAAAACACTGGTTGAGAGCCACAGCTTTGCCAGTAACCTGTGGATTAACTTTTTTTTTTTTACATGGGCAGGTACCAGGAATCGAACCTGGGTCCTCTGGCATGGCAGGCAAGCGTTCTTGCCTGCTGAGCCACCGTGGCCCGCCCTGTGGATTAACTCTTATACTAGCTTTTTTTGCCAAGCAAAAGGTATCTTCAAATGCTACAACTTAAAACACTTACTTCACAATCTTTCTTCTCTTCAGGCCCCTTTGGTCCTCTGACTCGATCCTCTAAAGGGACATTCTGGATTAAAGTATATTCTTCAGGTATTGGGAAATATGGCTTTTCCTTCTGACCAAAATTAAATTCTACTGCACAGTTGTGACAGAGAACATGTGGGAAGAGTGGCCGTCCAGCAAGAACTTCCTTACTGATTTTGAAGGCAATGCCAAGATCTTGCCCATTCTTAGCATAGGAGAGCTCTACTTCATCACTTTCAAAGTTCTGTTAAACAGAAGATTTTTAATTTTAATTTGCTTCTTACAAACCTTCTAAAAGACGTCAAAATTTAAGAGTGACGCTTATCCTCTGAAAAATAAGCTAAGTGTTAAGACCTTCCCTAATGGTTATAAGAATGAAACATATTACATATATCCGCTTCTTGTTGCAGAGGGTGGACTAGATTTTTCAAATCTAACGTAATGTTTAACAGTTTAAGTCAATGTGAGTTAGTGATTCCTTTCTTAATTTCCTATATTTCTAGTTCAACAGGATGTATCACTTTTTATTCTAACCCAGAGTTAGTGTATATATTGACAGTACTTAAGACTGACACTGATTAAACTTAAAAAAAATTCCTAGATCAAATTGCTATTTGCCATAAATAATAGAACCTTAAGTTATAACTTACAGCAAAACATGTAATCACATCATTTTCATCAAACTTCTCCCCATAATCTTCAGTCTCACAGTTGCACGTTTTTATTCCTTTTAGAGAATATCCATAAGAAAATTCTTCTTCACCTAAAAAATTTCAATTTATGAAGTCCAATTACATCCATCTATTTTCTTTTTATAAATATGTAGTGCACAACAGAAACTAATGCATAACCTAATATTCTTTCTATATCCTAAAACTAGACATAGAATTGTTGTGTTAGCTGAGTATATATACATCTAGTTAACAACTGTGTATCATGGATAAGATTTCACTTTAACCACTGGTCACAAAATTGTAATATTCTGCCTGTGCCTACTACTACATGCTATTTTTCATCTTCAAAATATTAAGATAGGATAATGACAATGAGGTTATTTAGAATACCTTCTAGTATAGTTAAAAATATTGAGACGACAGACTGTACACATTCACAAGCCCATAGTATTCAAATGGAAATCTTACCAAGCAACATTCCACTTGTAGTTAGGGACCAACCAATACGAACTTCATGTATGTCGATATCTTTTGTATACAAATGCCTTACTGGGATCTTCTCTGTAACCTAAAAGTCAGAACATTAAGTGATTAAACTGTAAACCACAGAAGGCGAATCCTTGAATCCAAAGTCTTATTTCATTTGGGCTTATTTCATGGGCTTATACTGGTCCAACTACTTCAACAAAGAGAAGATACCCACTCTTCCTTGCCTCCCTCCACTAGAATATTTACAAGCACGTAGATTTAAAGTCTTCTAAGAGCTTATAAACTAGAAAATGTAAACGGGGGAAGGGAGGGATTCACATTTTAAAGGATGTTTAAAAACTACATGTTCTCAATTTACAACACGCGCTAACAAAATCATGAACCTCACCAAATTTTTATTTAACCCCTTGGTGTCCTTGCAAGTGCACGACAAAACTTTTTTAAATGAGTTAGCTCTACATGGCAATTTTTATTTAATTCCTAATACAACAAACATGTTCAACTATTACAAAACAGATTCCAATCCCTCCTACAAGTCACAAAATCTTTAAAACTTAAAAGTTTCTGACACTATGAATATCAGGCGAATGAGGACCCTCACACACACACACACACACACACACAAATCGCAAAATTAGGATTTACCTTCATCTCAAAACAGACTTTGCCTTTGGAAACACCATAAGATGCCCTTCCTCCAGCCCAAAGAAAAGCAAAACTCTCCATAGTTAGGGAAGAAGCACTGAGACGATCTCTTGATATTTTAAAATGCAGATCACAGTTATCTGTAATCATATCAAATATCATATTGTTTCCTTTTGACATCTAATGTTAATTTATCTGCTACATAGACAAGAAAACTTGGTTATTAAATGTTTGCATTTCTTGATGCTTCATAAAATCTCATAGTTTTTACATCATGCTGTTGTTTAAGCCCCACTCCCACCAAGCCACTCGTCAAAATTATGAACTAAAGAATAAACTGTCTATAAAACTAAGAAATACCAAAGTTAACATGTGTATGTTTAGCACATAAAATAAGACAGTGTGACATTAAATACATACCTGCTCTGCTCTTTACCTTGATTTAGAGGCAAGCAGTAGAGGATAGCAGGAAATCAAAGTGAAGCATGCCAGAAACAGGTTGCATTTACCAGTGCCACAATAAACTGAAGGGAGGTCATGACCAAATATTTTAAAATAGAAGTATGAGCTGCTTTTCTTGCCCTTGGTAACTTAACACAAAGGCTCTAAACCCTGTTCTAAAACTTGCAAAGGCAGCCTCAACCTACAAAGTACAACTCTGGTATAAAGCTGTTAAAGCATTTTAGGTCCCTGAGTTTCCCTAGGCTTGCTCTTTAGTCCATACTTATAAGAGATTACCCACTACCTGGATTATTCAAATCTGAATTATCTTTAAGCTAGCTATCTTTGGGTCACTGACTCATTAGCCTGTACCTAATCAGAACCCACACTTGAGGTAGAACTGAAGATAAATCAGAAAACCGTTCTCTTTGAAAGTTTTAATTAGGGAATTATTGCTACAGTTTGGAATTCTTGAATCCATTAGCTTTGCTCTTAAAATTTTTGATTAGCATTGATAGAATCTGCATCATATACAACCTTGTGAGTCTGAACAATATTGAGTTAACTGATATTCTTAGCTGACCAGTTGAAATCCTACCTACTATATAATAGTGGGGTTTTACCTTCCTGTAATATTGCTTCAACATCTTGCCAATTTCTAGCAACTGCATCAAAGCAATTTAAGCAACCGAATTTAATGGATACTTTCCAAATCTTGGTGTGAAACTACCTACCCATCAAATAACTAGTTTGTCTCAAAGAACCCATCGACTATCTCAACTACCTATAAATGGTATACAGTAAGAAATAAAAAATTTAACGTTTACACTCTTACAAATCTGAATAAATACAACTTCTAATTCATGGAAATTTAAGCTTCCACTGCTTAAATCTACTGGGCGATTTGACACCTATCTACTTGTACTTCAATCATTTCTACCCTCTGCTCTACTTATTACAACGAATAACTGCATTTTTATCAAATACCAAACCAATGTAATTACTTATAGTAAAATTATAAATCTGACAGCCAATGCTCATTTATAGGTTTGCAATACTTCCTCATACTCAATTGCAACCCAACTGGGTAAAGTAGCAGAATTTACAGTGCTGCCATTGATACCATTCGCTGCTGAAGAAAGCTAGTGGCCCAGTGAAAGCCCACTGCTGCTGCCCCAGGTCTTTGGAAGAAATCAACTTATGTTAAAGCAGCAGCTACTGAACTGGAATTGAGAACAAAACAGCAGTTATTGAAAAAATAGTATTACAATCTTTCGTTAGAATAGGGAATAAACTTGTGTGCTAATGGGAAAGGTCATTAGCAAATATTTAACTAGCCCAAATAGCTCACATTATAATTCTACAAAAAAAGTGAAATTACTTTACTGTAAGAAGCCTTAGTATAAGTTATGGGTACTTCACAAATTTCCATTAGGTAATTAGTAAAAAAATTGCCATTAATTTTACATTCCTAAGCATAAAAGCTTTCAAGTCATATAAATTATAAAATCGCTACAGCATGTGAAATTACCAATTCAACTGATGCTGTACTTCAATATTAAGCTATCAGAATGAATACACACCATAATCTCCTACTTTTACTGTTTTCTGAACTTAGGTTGGACGTACAGCATTACGTTTGTAACACTGTAGAACCAAACCACAGCATTTGGGAGCTGCAGGAAGGGAAGAAATGGCTTCACTTACAAGTATCAAGACAAACCACTGTGTCATCGAAGTGTTCATCTTCTTCTTCGACAGGCGGCTGAGGAGATTTGGCTCTGAAAGAAAAGAATTGTCTCCTGATACGGCTTTTCCCTTCAACCAACAAAGACTGGATGATAAAAAAAACTAGGTTACCATCCTCTACCTGCTATACTTGTTTTCTTCAATGTACTCAAAATATCCGCGGCCATGATCTTCTCGAGGTCTTTTAACACCTCTCTTTTTGTCTCCGCCTTTCTGTTCTGTTTTGCCGTCTCCTACAACACACAACAGCCTTATAAGAAGCCCAGCCGCCAAACAGTAACCAAAAAATCCTTTCCTAGTTTGAGACGCAAGACCTTGTCTTCATCCTTTATTCCGTAAAGAGCTTTTAATCGACGAATCAAACGCGAAATCAAAGCACAGAATTCAACCAGTTAGTGACGCAGTCCAAAGACGTAACTAATTTTCCCGTGTGCTCGATGATTCGAGAAAACGAAAGAAAAACAGTCGGGCGCAAATCCTGGACCCACGTGCACCCGAGCGAGTTCAGGAAGGGGGGAGGGGCGAGCCTCCGCCGCGCGGCCCAGCCCGCCCCTCCCCCACCAGCCCGCGCGCCCCGCCGCCGCATTGTACTGATCTTCCGCCCAGGCTCCCCGCCCGGCGCCTCACGACGGAAGTGACGTCACGCCTCGACCCTGCGCTCCTTGCACAATACAGCGCCCAAGAGCCGCTGAGGCACCCCCGCCCCGGGACCTCGAGCCTCTCCCCTCCCCCCGAGGCATGTGCCCGCACCGCGCACACGCAGCGCGGTGGGGCCCCCGCGGGCCCACAGGGCTTCCTCCCGCCGCCCGCCGTGGCTCCTCCCCCTCCAGCGGCAGCTGCAGCTCCCCCTGGCTCTTGAGTCACATAATGGAGGCGCCACCGCCGCCGTCACACACACCGACCCCGAGGCCTCATTACGAACCCGGGATTACCCGCAACCCCCTTTCCCCACCTGGATAGGCACACGGAAAAGGCTCCACACCCCCCCCTCGCCCGACCCCCGCGGCGGCCCCAGCCCAGGGTTCCCTCCCCGCGGCGGGGCTCCGGCAGGCCTGGGGCACGGTCCCACCGCGCGCGGGCCTCCCGCCGCGCGCAACGTACAACGCAGCACTCACCCGCCGCCGGAGCCCCGGGGCGACCGCCGCCTCCGCCGCCTTCCGCCTTCTTCTTACCTCCCGCCTGCTGTTGGCCCTGCCTGGCCCCGGGCGGCGCCACCGTCACCGCGAACAGCGAGGTGGGGCCGCTGCTCTTCCCCGCGGCCTCCTTGGCGGCCCCGCGCTGCTGTTGGGGCTGTTGCTGCGGCGTCGCCGGCGGTTGAGACTGCTGCTCCCCGTGCCCGTTCTCGTCTCCCGCGCCTTCCTCCTCGTCTCCAAGCTCATCTCCTTCCTGGAAGCCCTGATCGTCGCCGTTCTCGTCTTCCGAGGCAGCCTCCTCCTCCTCCATCGGGCCCGAGTCGCCCGCCCCCGCGGCCCCGTTCTCCTCCCCTAGCTCCATCTGGTCGCCATCCAGGGCCGCGATCCCTTCCTCCTCCTCTTCTTCCTCCTCCTCTTCATCGCCGGCGGTCGCGGCCTCCTGCTCGAGGCCTGCTCCCGAGCGCCCGGCGGAATCCCCGCCCAGGTCTAGGCTGCCGTTCCCGGGCTCCATGGCGGGGCGGCCTCCGGCCTCCTCGTCGTCCAGCGCGGCCTGGAGTCGCTCCATGAGATCGGCCTTGAGGCCCTTGTCAGAAAGGCGCCGCTTCTTGAGCTCCTCTTTCAGCTCCGACACCTTCAGCTTTTTTACATTAACAGGCGAGGAACTCATCGTGAGGGCCCCGATTCACCGCTAGGCGCTGGTTCAAACTCGGCTCCGCTCACACGGCCACTGGTGGCGGCTACTGCGGCTGCTCCTCGGCCCGGGCGGCGGCTGCGGCTGCGGCTGGAGGTGGGTTCGTGCTGCAGAGCGGACCCGCCTGGTGTCGAACGGCGCCAATTCCTTTCACCGAGTTCGCGAGGGAGACGCGGAGACTCGCCTGGCGCGAGCGAGCACGCAACGTCCTCTCGCAGGGCGGCGCCGCGCACGTAATATAGTCGCCCCGCCCCCAGCCTTACGGTAGTGCTGCGCAGCAGCAAAGTCGTGGCGCGCGCGCGCTCCCCTTCATCCTCTTTACCGTACTTACTTCCCCGCCCCCACTCCGCGTCCCAGACTCGGAGAGCGGCGCAGGCCGCGCGGCGCGGTTCCTCACGGACCGAGCAAATGGTGGAAGGTCGACCGCCTCTCCGTTAAGCCGAAGCCTACCGGCCCTTCCAGTGCCTTAGTACTACTTTTGCTCTGTCAGTCGGATCCGGACGCTGCTTTTATCCATATGTCTTTAATCCTCAACTTGGCATTTTCCACTCGAACCCTCCACCTTTTCTTCCATCTTAGATTTGCATTCTTAAATATTTGTCCTCTATCAATTTAAAACTCCTCCACATTTTATTTCAAGTTTGATTCATACCTCACAAATTAGCTTTGATTTTGTGCGTGAGGTGTATTTTTCCGCTTAATTTTTTTGTTTAATTTTACCGAGTCCTGCCTGGGGAGTTGGATTTTAAGTGCCGGAAGGGCGAGGGCAGAAGCCCTTTCTTTTGTCTTTTCCACAACCCCTGTTGCAGGGCTTGGGATCCTGTATTCCACGCTGCCAAATAAACTTTACAGGCCTTCATAGCAACTGTTCTCATGTTTTAGTAGCCAAATAGATAGATCTCAGAATTGCATTTCTGAGTTTTCTTTACCTACCAAAAAGACGGCTCTCCTATAATATTTATTCTGTCAAATTTAGGAGCGGTCTGCAATCCCAGCAGCTAACAATGAAGGGGAGAGCAGTCATGCACTTTGATTCTGTTCCTACTCCTATGAGACTTCTTAATCAAATCATGCTGGAACTATAAAAACTGGTGAAAAATATGATTTTGTAAAAAAAAATAGTCACTCTGGAAAGGAAATCGGTAATTTTTGTTGTATTTTAGAAGTTTATTTTTTCTCTTTAGTAAATGAAAGGACTGGTATGGTCTCGAAGTTTTAGGTAGGGGTTACAAGGAAATAGATTTGTGATAACCCCGGGAGAGTCTGTACAGTGACCAGCCACTGTACTCTCCAAGGAGATCAGTTTACCCAGGAGATCCTTTTGGTACAATAATGCCCGAATATTAATTTGAAATTTGGAAGTGTAGAAATGTGTGGTTAACTTTCTCCCATAGACTAGTCTGATTTGATGATTAATACATTTTATTTTTAAAGTTCCTTTTTGATAGTTTTTAGGAAGCATGTACGTTGCCGTGCAGGCATGTTTAAAGATAAAATACCAACATTTATGTAATGATTTGAGTTGAAATTAACGAACTATGTACAATGCTGATAATTCTTGGTTCAAGTTGACTTGAATTGATAGGAATAATATCCAAAACAGAACCAAACAGGTTTTAGCCTTTGGTTATATATCCTTGAAATTTATAAACAAGTGACAAAACTGGAATTTGAACCCTTTCTTTGCCCTTGATCAAAAATTGAAAGAGCCACAGGAAGCTTACACATTCACAAATTAGATAATTAGTCCGTTAGAGAATTAGGGTTGAATACAACTATGAATTCTTTTAAATGTGTAACTATCCTTAGATCCTTAGGTAATAGTTACATTTTTAGATATTAGTGATATGAAAACAATTTCAATTTAGCTGAAAAAAATAAGCCCCAAAACTAAAGTTTATATATCAAAATAGATAGATTTACAACAGTTGTTTGGGGTACATTAAATCAGTTGTAAGAACAAACATGAAATATGTTGCGATGTGCTTTGAAATGTATTGGTTTTTGTATATATATAATTTTTTACAGAAAAAGAAAAAAAGTCGATTGTGATGATCAATAAAAAGTCTTAGGGAAAAAAGCCAAAAATAATAATTCAAAAAATAAAAAGAATGAGCATGAACTCTATCTTTAGATGCACATTAGAAGGTTCCACCCATGGCCTTGTTTCCAAGAGCTTTGTGACTTTTAGAGCCAGATGGGGCCTGTTGATGGTCTTCAGTCTGTTCATTCCACAGTCAAGGAAGTGGAGATCTCACTCCCATGCCGATCCTCTTTCGTACATTACACTGGGCTCCCTTAGACAGCGTTCAAAAGAAAAACAGTTTTTCTAAATGCTCAGAGAACCATCATCTTACTGGTTCTTTTTTTTAAAAGGGAGAAATGTACCATAGATATATTTTACCACTGAAAGTACAAATCATGACTTGATTTTACTGGTCGTTTTTTACTTTACTCTTTTTTGGGGGGAGGGGCAGGGTGCATGGTCTGGGAATTGAACCTGGGTCTCCTGCACGCAAGACAAGCATTCTACCTCTGAACCAGCTGTGCACCGTCATTCTGCTTTATTTTTTACACCATCATGATAATCCTATTCTACAAAGTTGACCAAAAGTTGAGATTACTTCCTTTATGATTCTGAGGGACCTATAAGGAACTTGAAATTACCCCGTTTTTAAATCCTGCCGACTACCAAGAATGCAGAGTTGAAGGGGGACAAATTAATTCTCAATGGGAAAAAAGTGATTGATTAGTGAATTACCCATGGATAATTGATGTAGCAGAGATAATTACAAAGTTAGGTACCCCAGATAGATAATTTACATTTTAAGGTTGAAGCAATGCTGTTATTTTGTCACACAGTTCACTCAGCAAATATTTTTGAGCTAAGACAGGCGCTGGTCTGCTGATAGATCAGTGATCTACATAAATATGCCTTCACTCTCAGGGAAAGTCAGTAAATAAAGTAGAGATGACAACAGGTGCTACAGGGGAAAAAGCAAGCAGGAGAAGGGCAGGGCATGCTGAGGTGGGGTGCATTTATAAATGTGGTAATCAGGGAAACCTAACATATAGGGTTATCTTGTGGGAGCCTGAGGGGTGTGATAGGAAGTGAGATCAGAACGGAAAGATAGTAGAAAAGATTCAGATTGCCAGTAGCCTTCTAGGTTGTTTTGTAAGGACTTCGACTTTTGCCTTCAGTGAGACGGAAGACACTGAAGGATTGTCAGCAAAGGAATGACATGAACTGATAGGAATGCTAAATTTAATGAATCAGCCTGCATTTCATTTATCATGACACTTCTATTTAATTCTATATTTTTTGTATACTGCAATTTAACATAATGAAAGAAGGAAGAAATATGCTTAGATACATTTTTTAATGTGTTTTACAAAAGATATAAGAAATTACAAGTACCTTTGGGTTATTATAAATTAAGACAGTTTTTCAAATAGACCAACAAGAAAACCCAATTGGAAAGGGGATGTACCAAATAGCAGTTAAAAGTACAAGCTTTAAAATCAGACAGACCTGGTTTCCATGCCAGCTAAACCACATAATAGCTGTGTGATCTTGGACAAGCTACCTCATGGGGTTGTTGAGAAGATTCAAGGAGGTAATGAATATAAAACCTTGAGTACAGTGCTTGGCACATTGTAAGAGCTCAATAAGTATTAGTCTTCATTAGATATGCCTGGCAAGTTAATAAACTTAAGAAAATCCATGATTTGATTGTTAAATATTATTTAGGAAATTGTGACTTTACATATTTTGTAAATTGTCAGTGATTTGTTCATGGTAAGATTTCAATTTGGCAACAAAGCGAAATAGCGGAAGCAGAAATGTGCAGATTTTACTTCTAGCCCTGGCACTGTCACTATAATCAGTTGTGTGATCTTTCTGGACATCAGTTTCCTCCTCTATAAATCGTGCAGAACAGACTAGAAGACTTAATAGAACTTTCTATAAGTTCCCTATTTGCTGACTCTAAGAAAAAGCCATGGGGAGGAGTCAGGCTAGAAGTTAGTGGGAACCTGGAAGAGAAAGAAGAGGACAGCACTATATGGTAACACCAGGGAACCCCAAGGATTGCCAGCCCTTCAGCACCACTGGCCCCAGGCAGAAACAAACTTTCAACCTCCAAAACTATTCCAAAGCAATAAATTCCTGCTGTTTAATCCAACCCAGTGTGTGGTATTTGTCATACCAGGTGGGAAACTAACACAAAACCCTCATCTAGATGTGGCCCAACAGCTATACTAAATGGAAAGCTGATCCAGGAATGGCAGTAAAGTGTATATGTAGATACATTTACATAATATATTTACAAACATACACACACACACACATAGTCAACTCCCAATGCATCCACCAAATATATACTGAGCACCTTCTATGTACCAAGTATTGTACCATGTACAGAGAATACAGACACAAATGACACAGTACCAGGCAGGAGCTTAGTGTTTGGAGAGAGAAGTCAAGGTATAAGCAATTGCAAAGGATGCTATGAGACACTAGGACAACTACATGGGGAGCCAGCCATCTTGATCAACTGCTTATCTGCTGTCTGTAGGATTCCCATAGTGTAGGCTTGTACACATGCTTGCCCACACACGAACATTCACACATGCAAACTCCCTCCCCAACAAATATAGACAAGATGCCAGTTGCATGACATTTGCAAGGAAACGGTAATTAACTAAGATTTTCTTATATTCATTATTTTATATACAGAGCTGCCTATCATTTTTAGACTTCTGCCAGCTAATAATTAAGCAAGTCCTTCACTAAAAGCTGTCAAGTGTTTAGAGGAAAAAAAGTCAAAATCAAACTAAAGGTGTCCCCTGTTCTGTCTTAACTGCGAAGGAACTCTGTATACTCTGTTTCTAAATAACCTTTTCTTTTTTTTTTTCATTCATTGTTTTAATTTATTGTGGGATTATTTTCATTCTATTCAAGGAGCAGACTGCATTCACTTGCATGATAAATCCTATTTCAAAGTGATATTGAAAATTAGACATAACAATTGATTTTTTTTCTTACATTTTAGTTTCACATATATAATTGTTTCCTTTGTTGCTTCAGCTTGTTTTCATAAAAGCCTTCACCAAATATAATAGAATATTTTTTTCTATTATTTAATAGAAATATTCTATTTCTATTTAGAATAGAAATAATAGAAGATGGTTTGGAAACCATCTTCCTGTGAACACCTCAGTACAAGAAAGCTAAATATGATTCTCCTGATTCATGTCTTAGAGTTCCTACATTTTAAATTAAATTTAGATTTGATGGCTCTTGAGTCACACCAAAATATTGCTAATCTGTTTTTAATGTTTTCTTTATTTATTTATTAATTAAAAAATAAGAAACAAAATAAAACAACATACATAATCAGTAATTCACAATATCATCACCTAGTTGCATATTCATCATTTCTTAGAACATTTGCATTAATTCAGAAAAAGAAACAAAAAGACAATAGAAAAAGAAATAAAATGAACACAGGAAAGAAAAAAAAAGATTATACCTATCGTACCCCATATCCCTTGCCTTCATTGATCACTAGCATTTCAGACTAAATTTATTTTAACATTTGTTCCCCCTATTATTTATTTTTATTCCATATGTTCTACTCGTCTGTTGACAAGGTAGATAAAAGGAGCATCAGACACAAGGTTTTCACAATCACACAGTCACATTGTGAAAGCTGTATCATTATTCAGTCATCATCAAGAAACATGGCTACTGGAACACAGCTCTACATTTTCAGGCAGTTCCCTCCAGCCTCTCCATTACATCTTGAATAAAGAGATGATATCTACTTAATGCATAAGAATAACCTCCAGGATAACCTCTCAACTCTGTTTGGAATCTCTCAGCCATTGACACTTTGTCTCATTTCCCTCTTCCCCCTTTTGGTCGAGGAGGTTTTCTCAATCCCTTGATGCTGAGTCTCAGCTCATTCCAAGATCTCTGTCCCACGTTGCCAGGAAGGTCCACACCCCTGGGAGTCATGTCCCACATAGAGAGGGGTAGAGTGGTGAGACTGCTCGTTGTGTTGGCTGGAGAGAGGGGCCACATCTGAGCAACAAAGGAGGCTCTCTTGGGGGTGACTCTTAGGCCTGAATTTTAAGTAGACTTGACCTATCCTTTGTGGGGTTAAGTTTCATATGAACAAACCCCAAGACTGGGGGCTGTGCCTATAGCTTTGGTTGTCCACACTGTGAGAATATCAAGAATTCAACTTGGGGAAGTTGAATTTCTCCCCATTCTCACCACTCCCCGAAGGGGGCTTTGCAGATACTTTTCCACTCACTGATCGAATCACTCTAGGATTCATCAGGGCATCACT
>PVIY010051279.1:0-15763 GCA_004026745.1 Myrmecophaga tridactyla
CTTCATCCTTGAAGGGAACATGCAGGGTGAGCTACACATTGGCCCCAGTTTTCTGCCCAGGGGCACTTTCCAGACTGTTTCCAGGGAATTAAATCCCAAGCAGAGAGGAGAAGCTTTGCTGGGCAGAGATCAGAGTTCAGGGGTGTTGAAGTGGCTGAAATTTGTACTACAAGATATTGGAAAGGACGGATCTGTGCAGCGAAGGAGCTCCAGATGGCTATGTAGGCGTCCCCATGCAGCTCTGGCCAAATACTAAGCTCTGTGTGCTCAGTCTGAGACTTTGTAAGGCCTGGATGACAACAGCTACTAGGGAGCTATGAGCTGAACAGAGATTTCAGAGGTTTATCAATGTAGAAAGATGAAGTTCCAAACAGCTAGACTGAAAGACCTCACCAAAACCTCTGTGCATTTATGTAAGACCCCAGAAAGGCCATACCTAAGAAGGGCTACTCTACCCCTAGAGTAAAGGCTACTCTAGACTCACCCTAACAGAGCCAAAAAAAACTATCTTAGACAGGATCTAGCCATCTGCCAGTACACTACCTGCCTGCCAGGACAAACAATTTGCTTTAAAAAGAAGGACAACTAAATCTAGATGATCAACAGTTAGCATCCATAATGTCCAGCAATAAAAAATTATTAGAAGCGAAAAAGCAGAAAATGTAACACATAATCAGGAAGAAAAAAATGGTCACTAGAAATAGATTCAGATTCTCACCTACCATGCAGGACACCTGGGTTCGATTCCCGGCCCATACACTTCCCGAACAAACAAAGGAATCAGCAAAACAAACTAAAAATTCAAAAAATGGTGCTGCAATAATGGGACACTCACATGGAAAAAGAATGAAATGTGACCCCGCCATACAGCATACAAAAAAAAAGAAGAAAGAACTAGACTCAGAGATGGCACAAATGTTAGAATTAGCCAGCTTGAAAATAGCTATTATAAATGTGTTCATGAATGTAAAGGAGAAAGTTAGATATAATAACTGAACAAGTAGGGATTCTCAACAGAAAAATGGGAACTAAAAAAAAAGAATCAAATGGAAATCCTAAAATTTAAAAATGCAATATTAGAAATAACTAATTAACTAGGCAGCTTAACAACTAGACAGTCTTAACAATCTTTTCTTTTCTGCAAAAGATCAGTGAACTTGAAGATAGCTCAAGAGAAACTCTCCCAACTGAAGCAGAAAAGAGAAAAATATAAACAGAAAAAGGGACATAACCTCAGTGATGTGGGGAACAATTTCAAGTGATCAAATGTACATTTAATTTGAATCCTGAAAAGAAAGAAAAGAGACAGAGGTTGAGAAAAGAAAAAATGTTTGAAGACATAATGGCAGAAATTTTCCAAATTTGATGAAAATCATCAATTGGCATAAACAATTGAAGCTCAACAAACTCCAGTTGGGATAAACATGAATTAAACTACCCCTATGTACACACTCATTGCTTAAAATCAAAGATAAAGTGAAAAATCTTAAAAGTAGTTATAGAAAAGAAATGCATAAAATACAGGGGAACAATGAAAAGAATTACTGCTGGCATCTCAAAAGAAACCATGCAAGTCAGAAGGCTGAGAAACAATATTTTTAAAGTGCTAAAAGGAGGTATGAGGAGCTGTCGACCCAGAATTTTATATATATATATATATAGGAAAAGTATACTTTGAAAATGAAGGTGAAATAAAGACAAAAGCAAGTGAATTCACTGCCCGCAACCTTGCATTAGAAGAAATATTAAAGAAAGTTGTTAAGGGTAAGAAGTGACACCAGATGAAAATAAGCATCTACATGAAGGAATGGTAAATATGTGGGTAAATATAAAGGCTTTTTGTCTCATTTTAAAATTAATTTAAAAGATAATTATTTTTTAAAGAAAAAATATATTATGGGATTTATGACATATGTAGAAGTAAAATGTATGATAACAGGAGCAGAAAGGTTAGGAGGGGGGTAAATGGAAGAATTCTGTTGTAAGGTTCTTACAATATATGGGATGTGGTATAGTATTAATTCAACATAGATTACGGTAAGTTAAGGATGCATATTATAATATACATAATAATGTGCATATAATAAAAAGCAAAACAAAACTATAGCTTAAAAGGCTAGTGTAGAAGATGAAATGAAATTCTCAAAGTACTTGATACATTCAAAATTGTCAGGTAAGGAGAAAGAAGATTAAGTAGGCAAATGCAAAACAAATTGCAAGATGGAAGACATTAACCCAACCATAGTAATAATTGCATTATTGTAATCTAAACACTTTAATTAAAAGGCAGAAGTTGTCAGACTGGATTAAAAAGTAAGCCCCAATTACATGCTGCTTATAAGATACATACTTCAAATATAAAGAAAAAGATAAGCTAAATGCAGAAAGATAGACAAACACTAATAGAAGAAAGCTGGAGTAATTGTATTACTACCAGAGGTGACTACAAATTTTTTAAATTTTCACAAAAAGAAATGCACCAATATATAAAAAGGATGATACATTGTGACTAATTGTGGGACTCATCCCAGTAATGCAAGGTTTGTTCATCAGATCAACAAATCTAATCCAACAGATGCAGAAAAGGCTTTAAACAAAATTTCCCAGTCATGATTAAAATAAACAAACAAAAAAACTCTCAGCAAACTAGGAATAGAAGGAAATACATTCCGTCAGACTAAGGGTATTTACAAAAACACTGCTAACTTCATAAATTAGCAATCTATGAAAAGCTGCTTTCAATAACCATAGACAATGACATGAAAGAATAAATAGATATGAAAACTGTATGTGAATATTAATGAAATTTTAACTATATATACCAAGGAAAATAGTTTTGAAATATATTATGTACTTTCCCTTTTGCATTTCTTTGTTTTCTACCTCCTTCCCATCTAGCCAGAGACATCCATTTGCCTCAGGGAATTTGGGCTTTTGATAAGAATGCAAAAGGATGGAGTGAGTTCACGATCAGCCTATGCCTATCAAAGTGGAATTTTTCAATCCCTACTGTGGTGACCTGAGTTAATATACCTCAGATTTACACATGTTCTTGGTCTTAATCTGTATTACTGCAGGTGCAGACCCATTGTAAATAGGTTACCTTGAAACTGTTATTATTAGTTAATAATAACTTTTTATTGATGAGTAGTGTTCCATTGTATGGATATGCCACATTTGTTTATCTACTTACCTGTGGGTTGGTGGACATTTTGATTATTACAAATAAAGCTTTATAAACATTCAACAAATGAGCTCTGATAATGGGATATTCATATGGGAAAAAAGAATAAAATGTGACCTCCACTGCACAGCATGCAAACAACCACAACAACAACAAAAAACAAAGCTGTTATGAGAGTGTCAGTTGTTCCATGTCTTCATCAATACTTGGTATTGTGAATCTTTTTAACTGTAGCCTTTTTCATAAGCATGGAGTGATATCTTATCATGGTTTTAATTTACATTTCCCTAGTGACTAATGATGTTGAACATCTTTTCATGTGCTTGTCATCTCTCTGTCTTCTTTTGAAATGAGAGTTCAAATCTTTTGCTAATCTTTTATTGGTAAGATGTTTGTTTTCTTACCACAGTTTTTAGAGTTCTTTATATATTGTGGACACATGTCCTTTCCAAGATATATGTGTTGGGAAGATATTCTCCCAATCCATAGCAGTGGACCACTTTCCCAGAGCTTCTGCTCCCAGTCAATACTACATGAAGTGTTGGTGTTCAATAAAATGAGATCTCCAAGGAAAGAAAAGGGAAAAAATCAGCATGGATGGATGGATGGATGGATGGATAATTGTCCAAAGTCATGATTTTCAACCATCAGATTTAATTTCTCTGAAGACCATTGTGAAAATAGTATGCTTGATCACTTTTTTGTGTATGGTTAAAAAACAACAACAAAAGACTTGAGCCAGTATGTTACTGCTATGAAATATATTTCAAGACTTTAGTCTCCCAATTGGTGTGCTTAGGAATGAAAATAAATTTTATATATTTGCTCAAGGAATTCCTTCCAAAGACAAATATAGATTAATTCTGAGTTATTTGACTTCTGACTTCTTCTGTATAAGTGGATAATTGAACATTCCCTATTCAATTTTCAGTAATGCATCCATCATTGAACATTTTATTTAAGTTAAATTTTGGGGAAAGGAAAGCTCATCCTGGGTTTACACATCTATAAACACCTACTATGCCAAACACTGAACTAGGTGCTTTCATACATTTTACTTTATCCATTTTCTTATTTAATCCTTCCTATAATCTTATAGTTTTGACAAAAGAAACTTTGTTTAAAGAGGTTAAAACTTGTCAAGGTCTTACCGCTACTTAGAGGTTAGAGGCTTCTGAGAATCCGTTTTCTAGTCAAGTAGGTGAGGAGCTCCAAAACAATACCCTAAAATAAGGGGCATCATGGACATACATTAGCCATATGTGGTTCCCATCAGGAGGGCCCTGAGAAGAGCTTTAAAGAATACATGGAACTTTGATAGGTCAATATTGGCCTGTGAGAAGGGGAGAGGTGGAAGAGAAAAATTTCAGATGGCCAGAGAATATTTGCTGTGGTCATAGACCAGTTGCCCTGCTTTCTGTGGAGAGATGGAGAGGGAGGCAATACCAACATATGAAGGACTTGGAGACCAAGCTAAGCCGTAACTTTGGCAGGCAACAGGGAGCCAGCAAAGGATTTGAACCAGCAATGTACTGGTTTAGAACTATTATGTACCCCAGAGAAACCATGTTCTTCTAATCCATTCTTGTGGGGGCAGACCTACCATGGGCAGGATCTTTTGATGAGGTTGTTTCCATGGAGACGTGACTCACACAATTCGAGGTGGTTCTTAATCATCTTTACTGGAGTCCTATATGAGAGGATAAAAGGCAGAGACATTTTGAAGAGAGCGCAGAGACAGAAATATCCCAGGAAGAGAAAGCAAGGACACAGAAACATTTTGGAGAGCAGGGCCAGCAGATGTCACCATGTGCCTTCCCATGTGACAGAGGAACCGGAGATACCATCAGCTTTTCTTCATTCAAGATATATTTTTCTGGATGTCTTAATTTGGACATTTTCATGACCTCAGAACTGTAAATTGGTAACCTAATAAATCCCCTTTGTAAAAGCCAAGCCATTTCTGGTATATTATATACCAGCAGCTTTAGCAAACTGAAACAAGGAGATTGTCTGGATCAGGACTGTGTTTTAAGAAATACTTCCAGCAGTTCTCAGCTAATGTATAGGAGGAAGAGTGGAGAAAGGGAGGCTTGTGGAGGCTATCTTGCCAATCCTGGAGTGATGTGGAGGACCTGCACTGGTACTCTGCCAGGAAAGACACCATTTCACTTCCCATCAGTGTCCTTTCATAGCATAGACTCTCTTCTGTACTTATTTCTTGGAAACAAGATAAAATTTCCTGCCTGCTTGATATGAAAGGATTTTGTTGCTTGTTCATTCTTTACCTCTTATATGAGGGGAGCTCTTTTTGTGCAGTAGAAAGATAAACTCTGAGAAATGCTCTAGGAAAAGTAAAATCATGACATAAAGATCGGATTTGAGGGAGGCCAGTTAGGTGGTTATTGTCTATGACTTCATAATAAGGGATGGAAGTGCAATGCTAGTGATCAATGGGAAACCTCAAAAGGATGTAATCAATGGAATGTGTTTGGACATAGAACTCCCAAATTTCAAACTGAGTGACTATGAAAATACCATGAAAGTACTCTCCTTGTGAGAAATAAAAATAGGCAATGATTTGGGAAGGAAGATAAAATGCTTACTTTAAATAGGTTGAATTGGAAGTTTCATAGGATTTTCATGCACAAATATCCAGAGAGGTCAGAGTTGGTGTTCAAAAAACTAGGATCTGGGTATAACAATGTCAGCTGTAGTCTTCATGAGGACTACTAATCCATACGTGAAGGCATGTCTGAACTGAGGGGTAAAATGGTAGCAAATGGAAAAAAGGGCCAAAGATAGACATTTGAAAGAAGATGTCAGAAGGCAACTGATCCAGAGAGACAGAAAGGACAGGAGATGGAAAAAGCAAAACATGCAGAATTGATGATGGAAAGGGAATAGAGGTGAAGTTGGTAAAATGCAGGCGACAGGTTCAAGATAGTGGTGTGAGACACTTCAGAGCTCCTCCCTGCACTCCTACCCCAAAGCCTTGAATAACTAGCAATAACTGGCAGAAACATCTTTTTCAGAAACCCGGAACATACTTAAAAGACTGCAGTAACAGGGCAAGTGCCAAATCACGAAAAAAGGCTACTTCAAAGAGATAAGAGCTCCTGGTGCCCTAGCTGGTCCCTCCCTCTACCCTTACCTGCTGGTTGAGGAGCTGGCCTGCATTCCCAGTGTGCAGATACCTGGGCCTGGTTTGGGAGGGAGCAGATTAACCATTGTGCACATACTGGGAGAATGCATGTTTGGCCCAATCTGTTTGGTGGTGGCTTGAGGTACTCACTGTCCCAGAACTTGCGGTGTATGTAGAAGGCAGCTCACCCAGCTCTTCTATAGAATGCTGTGGGAGAACAGTTACGTTGTCCTGCCTGGGGCAAGGGATTGCTGACTGTAGGACACATAAGTAGTACTGGGGACTGTGGGGAAACTGTTCCCTAGGGAATAGGGCAATTTAGAACCATGTAAACCAGGGATTCCTAGGCCATACACACATGCCAAAAACAAGCCACATGTGCAAATAGAGGATGGTCCCTAAGCTTTGGCCTGGAGCTACTCTCTTAACTCATTGTTTAGGAAAGCCCTCTTCCTCTTCCTTCACCTTCTTTTTTGTTAGCTCCTGGCATTCAAGAAAAGCTCTATAATAATAATAGCTGGGTAAAAGCTTGAGGAACAGATGCTTCAGAGACTATTCACATGATAACCCATTAAAATATCAACATATCCAGGATTCAAGAAAAGATTTCAAAAGATTCATAGAAACAGAAGATGATGGCCAGGTGAAGAAGAAGATCAAATCAGTAGAAACCATCAATGAGAAGGACCACATCTGGGATATACTAGTCAAAGACTTTAAAAAATGGTTCTGGGGTGCATGGGTTGTTCAGTAGTAGCATGCTCGCCTTCCATGCGGGAGACTCGGGTTCAATTCCTGGACCACGCACCCCTCCCCACACAAAAAAATATGGTTCTAAATATGCTCAAAGAGCTAAAGGAAAATACAGACAAAGAACTAAAGGGAATCAAGAAAATGACAGATGAACACAAAGGACTATTAATAGAGAGATGGAAACTATGAAAAGGAACCAAACAGAGCTGAAGAACACAGTAAGAAATTAAAAATTCCTTAGAAGGGTTCAAAAGCAGATTGGAGCTAGCAGAAGAAAGAATCAGAGACTTTAAAGTAAGACAATTGAAATCAGTCTGAGGAGCAGAAAGAAAAAAGAATGAAGAAAAGTAAACAGAACCTGAGGAATCGGTGGGACACCATCAACTGTACCAATATACACATCGTGGCAGTCTCAGAAGGAGAAGAAAGAGAGAAAGGGACAGAGATATCTAAAGAAATAATGGCTGAAAACTTCTAAAATTTAATGAAAGATGTGAGCATAAACATCCAAGACACTCAACAAACTCCAAATAGGATAAACCCACAAGACACATACCATGTGTGATGGTTAGGTTCTGGTGTCAAGTTGGCCAAGTGATTATGCCCAGTTGTCTGGTCAGGCAAGCACTGGCCTAACCACTGCTGCAAAGATATTTAATTGATAAACTGGAAGGCTGGGGTATTACGTCAGATGATTGCATCTGTGGCAGATTACATCTGTGATCAACTAAGGCAATCTCCCACAAACAAGATAATCCAATCAGTAGAAGATTTTTAAGGAGGAAGAGAGACTTTTTCGCTGCTTCTTCAGCCAGTGAGGCTCTCCTGTGGAATTCATCCAGACCTTCCTCAGAGCTGCCAGCTTCACAGCCTGCCCTATGGATTTTGGACTCTTCCATTCCCATGGTTGTTTGAGACACCTTTATAAATCTCTACTTTAAAGATCTCTCCTGTTGGTTCTGTTTCTTCAGAGAACCCTGACTAATACAGTTTAGTACCAGGGCTGGGGTGGTTCTTGAGAAACAGAATGTTAAAAATGGGTTTTTACAATTGGCTTTCTACTCTGATTAGACTCAAAGGCACTAACGGCTCTGTTTCCAATAATCAAGATGGTACTGACAGTCCATGGGGTGAGTTGGCTAGAGAGATATGCAAACTATCACCATTAGATTCTGCTAATTGTACGCTTATATGAGGCAAAGCTCTGGGTGAGAATGTTTTTGTCACCTTTATGGAACCTTGTGGAATTATGAAGTAGTATAATGACGGCTGGTTGTTGTTATATATGCTGGATACAGTGATGAGGGAAAGGGATGAGCTAAAGGCTTCAAATTTGCAATTTAAGTGCTGTATGACTGATGTAAAAGTTCCCATGTGTGCCCTGAAAGAAAATCTTATTTTCTGTGGTCACAGACTTAAGATCTCTGAAAAACAGACACAGAGCCTCATTGTATGAGTAGCACATTTACAATATAAACTATAATCTCAAACTTTCTGGGTGTCTGCTGTTAAAGTAAGGACTTTGATTGGAAAATAATGGGATCCAGAGACATGGGATGGGGATATATGGCTTGATAATAATGGCAGTGGGGACATGGGATCCCTGGAATCTGCTGAACCTTTGCTAGATAGACCTGTCATGGACTGCCCTGAGGAAAGAGCTTCCTGGCCTCCAGTCTGCCCAAAGGAGTCTGCCATTCAATCTCTACTTAAAGAGATTAACCCTTCAGTGCCTGCTAACCCTGTGACCACCTCCCCTAGGGAAACAGCCCTCACTCATCTATCTGGAGTGACTAAATCTCTAGATGAAACTGCAATGGAATGCCCAGAGGTAATTGGTTTGAAAGTCACTTCATTTTTTTCATGACCCACCCACGCCACCACTCTTTTCTTCAATGTCTATAATTAGACGAAGTCCCAACAGGCTTCGAAAGGTGAGGTACAAAGTGCAACCCATGAGGAGGTACACTATACTCCAAAAGAACTGCATGAGTTTTCCAATCTGTATAGACAGCAATCAGGGGAATATGTGTGGGAATGGATATTAAGGGTGTGTGATAATGATGGGAGGAATATAAAGTTGGATCAACCTGAATTTATTGATATGGGCCCACTAGCAGAGATGTTGCATTCAGTGTTGTAACTTGAGGGGTTAGAAAGGGCATTAACAGTTTGTTTGGATGGTTGGCTGAAACATGGATCAAAAGGTGGCTGAAATTACCTGAAGTCAAAATGCCAGAAATGTCCTAGCATAATGTAGATGAGGGGATCCAGAGGTGTAGAGAGATTGGAAGTTTAGAACAGATTTATCATGGAAGATCAGCTTACACACCCCACAATGTCCAGAGGATGCATATTTTACCAGAACCATGAAAAATAAATTCATGAGACTAGCTCCATCATTGCTGAAGAGCTCTGTAGCTGTCCTTCTCTGTAGGTCAGATATTATTGTGGGAACTGCTATCACTGAACTGGACTCTTTAAACAGAATGGGGATGATTTGATCCCGAGTTCGCAGAAGCTATGTGGCACAACAAATCACTATAGACAAGGTGGCATGTGGCCACCATAATGGACCACAGACACAAAGCAGCAGTCAAAAAAACTTGAACCACAGAGACTTGTGCTGTTGGCTAGTAGATCATAGAGTTCCTAGAAGTAATATGGGCAGTATACTAAATTCTTGCTTGAGTTTTATAAGCAGAAGAATTCTAGGTCAAGCCTAACTTGAATTACAAAAACAGAGTCATGGCCCATTAATCAATTCCCAGACTTGAGACAGTTTACAGATCCAGAGCCCCTTGAATGAGGGAATGGTAGGACCCTTTTACACTGCCCCAAATTTACACTGTTGACCTTCTGCCCAGACTTAACCAAGAAGATCTATGACCTTTTACCATGATGACTGTGCATTGGGGAAAAGGAAATGATCAAACATTTCACAGATTATTAGACACTGGCTCAGAAGTGACACTAATTGCAGGAGAGCCAAAATGCCACTCTGGCCCACCAGTCAGAATGGGGCTTATGGAGGTTGGGTGATCAATGGAGTTTTAGCTCAGGTCCATTTCACACAGTGGGTCCAGTGGGTCCCTGAATGTACTCTGTGGTCATTTACCCATTTCTAGAATGCATAATTGGAACTGACATACTCAGCACTGGCAGAATCCCCTCATTACCTCAAGTCTGTCTCACAGTGGGTCCAGTGGGCCCCAAGACACATTCTGTGGCTATCTCCCCAGTTCCAGAATGCATAATTGGAAGCAATATACCCAGCAACTGGCAGAATCCCCACATTGGTTCTCTGACTCATGGAATGAGAGCTATTATGGTAGGAAGGGCCAAGTGGAAGCCATTGGAACTTCCTCTACCTAGCAAAATAGTGAATCAGAAGCAATACCAGATTCCTAGAGGGATTGCAGAGATTAGTGCCACTCTTAAGAACTTGAAGGATGCAGGGGTGGTAATTCCCACCAAATCCTCATTCAATTCTCCTATTTGACCTGTGCAGAAAACTGATGGGTCTCAGAGAATGACAGTGGATTATGGTAAACTTAACCAGGTGGTGTCTCCAATTGCAGCTGCTTTTCTGGATATGGTATCATTGCTTGGGCAAATAAATATATTACCTGATACCTGATGTGCAGCTATTGTTCTGGCAAATGCTTTATTTTCTCAATAGCTGTCTGTAAAGACCACCAGAAACAGTTTGCATTCAGCTGGCATGGCCAGCAGTATACCTTCACTGTCCTGCCTCAAAAGTATATCAGCTCTCCAACCTTATGTCACAATTTTGTCTGCAGAAATCTTGATTACTTCTCCCTCCCACAAGATATAACACTGGTCCATTATATTGATGATATCATGTTGACTGAGTGGGAAAGAAGTAGCAACTACTCTAGGCTTGTTAATAAGGCATTTGCTTATCAGGGGATAGGAGATAAATCCAACAAAAATACAGGGGCCCCAGAGGAGGAGCCAAGATGGCAGCTTAGCAAGGTGTGGGATTTAGCTCATCCTCCAGAGCAGCTAATAAACAGTACTGCTGGGGCCACATCAGTGACCAGACACACAGCATACCCTAGTCTGGACCAGCTGCGAAACCTCCCAGAACAGTGAGTTCCCCAAGCCGCGGCAGCTGGCACCCCTCCCCGACAGGCTGCTTCCCACAGGGGAAAGAAAGAGACTTTACTAGCAGCAGGGGCTGAGCACAACCAAATGCCAATTGTGGAATTAATTAACAAATTCTGACTACTAAAAATAAGCCCCCAGCTCAGCTGAACCTTGAGTAAAAGTGGAGGTCGCTGGCTTTTGTCATGGTGCAGAGGGTGCAGGGCTGACAGAAAAAGAAAAAAGAAAAAAAACAAATTTTTTTTTTGGATCTGAAAAGGTCTGGGCCCTGCAGGAAAGGAGGGGGCATGTAGGACCCGGGGATATACAGAGCAACGTACCAACTTAAGTTCTTGATTGACAAACCTGAGGAATGGGGGTCCTGCTCTGAAAAGGATTTTTCTTTTTCTCTTTTGTGGCTGTGTTTCTATGGCTTGATTACTCTTTGGATACAGCTGCAAGGCTTCTCAGGCTCCACTGCCCCAGGCATAGGCAGAAACAGGCTTGTGTGAGAGCTTGTCTGGAGCCTGTGCCTTCCCCAGGAAGGGAGTTAGGCCCAATTCAGGTGGAATCCTTCCCTCGAGGAATTCGGACCCAGGGTCTGGGAAAGTGAAGCAATTAAAGCCAGCCTACAACCTCTCCTCTGTCTCTACCACACCCCCAACAGGGAGAGTCTGCTGAAGTTAAAGATACCACATCATCTTATGCTGGTGGGAACCGCAGGCAGAAAAGTTCCACATACTGGGTAGGGTAGGGAAAACACAAAGTCTAGAGACTTCATAGGAAAACCTTTTAATTTGCTGGGTCTCATCCTCAGGAAAACTGACACAGTTGACTCTTCCCTCCTAAGAGGAGACCAGCGTGGTCTGGGAAAATCTGACTGGGGTCTATAATACCTAACTAGACCCTCCTAAGAGGTGGGGGAGAGGCACCATACAGGCAGGGCAAGAAACAAAAAAACAAGAACCGAAAAATTCTGATCTATTAAACAAAACCTAAGCTAGAGGACTCGAATAAGCTGAACTGAATGTCAAAGAACAGATAGACAACAAAGTCATCCAGCAAGAAAATCCTGGGGGGGGGGAGTGAAAACAATCTCCAGAATAAACTAATTAAGGTAATTAAATGCCTAGACGCCAGCAAAAAATATCGAATCACACTAGGAAAATTGAAGAAATGGCCCAGTCAAAGGAACACACCAACAATTCAAATGAGATACAGGAATTGAAACAATTAATTCAGAATGTTCGAACAGACATGGAAAACCTCATCAAAAATCAAATCAATGAATTGAGGGACAATATAAAGAAGGCAAGGAATGAACAAAAAGAAGAAATCAAAAGTCTAAAAAAACAAATCACAGAACTTATAGGAATGAAAGGCACAGAAGAGATGAAAAAAATGGAAACCTACAATGTTAGATTTCAAGAGGCAGAAGGTAGGATTAGTGAACTGGAGGATGGAACATCTGAAATCCAACAAGCAAAAGAAAATATAGGGAATAGAATGGAAAAATATGAGCAGGGACTCAGGGAACTGAATGACAACATGAAGCACATGAATATATGTGTTGTGGGTGTCCCAGAAGGAGAAGAGAAGGGAAAAGGAGGAGAAAAACTAATGGAGGAAATTATCACTGAAAATTTTCCAACTCTTATGAAAGACTTAAAATTACAGATCCAAGAAGTGCAGCGTACCCCAAAGAGAATAGATCTAAATAGACATACTCCAAGACACTTACTAATCACAATGCCAGATGTCAAAGAGAAAGAGAGAATCTTGAAAGCTGCAAGAGAAAAACAATCCATCACATACAAGGGAAGCCCAATAAGACTATGTGTAGATTTCTCAGCAGAAACCATGGAGGTGAGAAGACAGTAGGATGATATATTTAAGATACTAAATAAGAAAAACTGCCAACCAAGAATTCTATATCCAGAAAAACTATCCTTCAAAAATGAGGGGGAGAGACTGGCTGCTGAGACAAATGCTTCACTGGGGCAGTCTCTGCATATCATGGGGAGATAGACGCTGCTGCCTTTGATTGGCCTTGGTCCTCACAGCTCCAAAACGAAACAGGATCTTGATAAGCTCTATGAGCTGAAATCCAAAGCTTGGCAGATTATGAACCAGTTTGGCCCCTCAGCCCTAATCAACCTTTCCAATTTCTCATCCATAAAACTGGAACCAGCCAGCACTCCTCCACAAGGCTCCATGGCCAATAACACTACAGTAGTATAGATACCAGGTACTCCTGGAACAGGAGGTCATCTCAGCCCTGAAAACAATCAGGTATTGACCAAGAAGAAATTTCAAGACTTAGTAAGAGAAGTGAATCCTAATGAGCAGTTGAATGAAGATGTGAAGAAGATGCTGCTACAGATTGCTGATGATTTTATCAAAAGTGTGGTGACAGCAGCCTGCCAGCTTGCTCAGCACCGCAAGTCCAGCAACCTGGAGGTGAAAGATGTCCAGTTGCATCTAGAGCGTCAGTGGAACTTGTGGATCCCAATCTTGGCTCTGAAGAAATCTGACCAAACAAAAAAGCTTGCACCACAGAAGTTCACAAACAGAGAATGGCATTGATCTGGAAAACAACCAAGAAATAACACACGGAAAGGTTAGGGAATGGACAACAATGTATTTGGAGATACTTGAGCTGAGGCCTCAGCCATATCATCCATGGAATTTTGTTTAATGCTTTACAGAGAAGCATATATTTTTTTATTAACAGTGCAGCAGTATCTATAATGACTGAGAGGATCTGCCAAAACAATAAAAGCCTCCTACCCCAACTGCCAGTCCCTTTTCCCTGCTGTCTCAAAGAGGAACAAAGTATCTTCCAGAGAAGATTTTATTTGTGGTTTATTATTTAAGTGATTGAATATGGGACAAAGCATCATGGTACTTTTTGGTGAGACAGTATTAGCATGATTTGTAGAGATTTTGTTTCCTTCTCCCTTGTCCTTTTCTTTTTACTTTGTAATGTCAGTGTTTATATGAATAAGAATTTTGTTTGCTTTTCCAGAATAAAGAAGTTATTAATATCGAAAAAATGAGGGGGAAATTAAAACATTTTCAGACAAAAATTCACGGAGAGAATTTGTGACCAAGAGACCAGCTCTGCAAGAAATACTAAAGGGAGCACTAGAGACAGATAAGAAAAGACAGGAGAGAGAGGTTTGCAGAAGAATACAGAAATGAAGACTCTCAGTAAAGGTAAACGGAAGAAAAATGAGATGACATATAAAATCCAAAAGGCAAAATGGTAGAAGACAGTACTACCCATACAGTAATACACTAAATGTTAATGGATTAAACTCCCCAATCAAAATACATAGACTGGCAGAATGAATTAAAAAACAGGACCATTCATATGCTGTCTACAGGAAATGCATCTTAGACCCAAGGATAAACATAAGTTGAAAGTGAAAGGTTGGGAAAAGATATTCCATGCAAATAACAATCAGAAAAGAGCAGGAGTAGCTATACTAATATCCAACAAATTAGACTTCAAATGTAAAACCGTTAAAAGAGACAAAGAAGGACACTACATATTAATAAAAGGAACAATTCAACAAGAAGACATAACAATGATAAATACTTATGCATCAAGCCAGAATGCTCCAAAATACACAAGGCAAACACTGAAAAGAGAAATAGACATATCTACCATAATAGCTGGAGACTTCAATTCCACACTCTCTTCAATGGACAGAACATCTGGACAGAGGAGCAATAAAGAAACAGAGAATTTGAATAATATAATAAATGAGCTAGACTTAACAGACATATATAGAACATTACACCCCACAACAGTAGGATACAGTTTTTCTCAAGTGCTCATGGATCATTCTCAAAGATAGAGCATATGCTGGTTCACAAAGCAAGTCTCAATAAATTTAAAAAGATTTAAATCATAAAAAACCCTTTCTCAGATCATAAAGGAATGAAGCTGGAAATCAATAATAGGCAGAGGGTCAGAAAATTCACATATATGGAGGCTCAACAACACACTCTTAAACAACCAGTGGGTCAAGGAAGAAATTGCAAGAGAAATCAACAAATATCTCAAGATAAATGAAAATGAAAACACGACATATCAAAATTTATGGGATGTAGCGAAGGCAGTGCTAAAAGGGAAATTTATTACCCTAAATGGCTATATCAAAAAAGAAGAGCAAAAATCGAGGAATTAACTGTCCACTTGGAAGAACTAGAGAAAGAACAGCAAATTAACCCCAAAGCAAGCAAAAGGAAAGAAATAATGAAGATTAGAGCAGAAATAAATGAAACTGAGAACAGGAAAATGATCGAGAAAATCAACAAAACCAGAAGTTGATTCTATGAGAAGATCGATAAGATTGATGGACCCTGTTCTAGTTTGCTAGCTGCTGGAATGCAACACACCAGAGACGGATTGGCTTTTAATAAAAGGGGATTTATTTTGTTGGTTCTTCAGAGGAAAGGCAGCTAACTTTCCACTGAGGCTCTTTCTTACGTGGAAGGCACAGGATGGTCTCTGCTGGTCTTCTCTCCAGGCCCTTGGGTTCCAACAACTTTCCCCGGGG
>PVIY010051280.1:0-15762 GCA_004026745.1 Myrmecophaga tridactyla
AGACAAAAGACCTATACAAAGAAAACTACAAGAAACTGTTAAAAGAAATCACAGATGACCTAAATAGATGGAAGGGCATACCATGTTCATGGTTTGGAAGACTAAATATAGTTGTTAATTCTACCTAAATTGATTTACAGATTCAATGCAATATCAATCAAAATCCCAACAACTTACTTTTCAGAAATAGAAAAACCAATAAGCAAATTTATCTGGAAGGGCAGGGTGCCCCGAATTGCTAAAAGTACCTTGAGGGAAAAAAAAGAAGCTGGAGGTCTCACGCTGTCTGACTTTAAGGCATATTATGAAGCCATAGTGGTCAAAACAGCATGATGCTGGCATAAAGATAGATATATTGACCAATGGAATCGAATAGAGTGTTCAGATATAAACCCTCTCATCTATGGACATTTGATCTTTGATAAGGCAGTCAAGTCAACTCACCTGGGACAGAACAGTCTCTTCAATAATGGTGCCTAGAGAACTGGATATCCATATGCAAAAGAATGAAAGAGGACCCGTTTCTCACACCCTATACAAAAGTTAATTCAAAATGGATCAAAGATCTAAACATCAGGTCTAAGACCATAAAACAGTTAGAGGAAAATGTAGGGAAATATCTTATAAATCTTATAATTGGAGGTGGTTTTATAGACCTTACACCTAAAGCAAGAGCACTGAAGAAATAAATAAATAAATGGGAACTCCTCAAAATTAAACACTTTTGTGCATCAAAGAACTTCATCAAGAAAGTAAAAAGAGAGCCTACACAATGGGAGACAATATTTGGGAACGACATATCAGATAAAGGTCTAGTATCCAGAATTTATAAAGAGATTGTTCAACTCAACAACAAAAAGACAGCCAATCCAATTACAAAATGGGAAAAAGACTTGAACACACACTTCTCAGAAGAGGAAATACAAATGGCCAAAAGGCACATAAAGAGATGTTCAACCTCCCTGGCTATCAGAGAAATGCAAATCAAAGCCACAATGAGATATCATCTCACACCCACCAGAATGGTCATTATCAACAAAACAGAAAATGACAAGTGCTGGAGAGGATGTGGAGAAAGAGGCACACTTATTCACTGTTGGTGGGAATGTCAAATGGTGCAACCACTGTGGAAGGCAGTTTGGTGGTTCCTCAAAAAGCTGAATATAGAATTGCCATATGATCCAGCAATACCATTGCTAGGTATCTACTCAGAGGACATAAGGGCAAAGACACAAATGGACATTTGCACACCAGTGTTTATAGCAGCATTATTTACAATTGAAAGGAGATGGAAACAGCCAAAATGTCCATCAACAGATGAGTGGCTAAACAAACTGTGGTATATACATACGATGGAATATTATGCAGCTTTAAGACTGAATAAATTTATGAAGTATGTAACAACATGGATGGACCTTCAGAACATTATGCTGAGTGAGACTAGCCAAAAACTAAAGGACAAATACTGTATGGTCTCATTGATGTGAACTGACATTAGTGAATAAACTTGGAATATTTTGTTCATAACAGAGACCATCAGGAGATAGAAATAGGGTAAGATATTGGGTAATTGGAGCTGAAGGGATACAGACTATGCAACAGGACTGGATACAAAAACTCACAAATGGACAGCACAATACTACCTAACTGTAATATAATTATGTTAAAACACTGAATGAAGCTGCATGTGAGAATGATAGAGGGAGGTGGGCTGGGGACATATTGAAATCAGAAAGATAGATGTTAAAGATTGAGATGGTATAATCTAGGAATGCCTAGAGTGTATAATAATAGTGAAATGTATGAGGTACAATTTTAAAAATGTTTTTGCATGAGGAAGAACAAAGGAATGTCATTATTGCAGGGTACTGAAAATAGATGGTAATTAATATTTTAAAATGTCACCTTCTGTGTGAGACTAAAGCAAAAAATGTTTGTTACAAAATTAATATTTTGACTAGTGCATTTCCTAATATAACTTAAGTAGATAGTTTTATTGAATGCCATAAGTACTTGGAATCTCAGGTAGGACATGAGATTTTGTTGGTTTGTCCAGAGTGATGCCCCGATGAATCCCAGAGTGATTCAGTCAGTGAGTGGAAAAGTATCTGCAAAGCCCCCTTCAGGGAGTGGTGAGAATGGGGAGAAATTCAACTTCCCTAAGTTGAATTCTTGATATTCTCACAAACAGTATGGACAACCAAAGCTATAGGCAGAAACCCCAGTCTTGGGGTTTGTTCATATGAAACTTAACCCCACAAAGGATAGGTCAAGTCTACTTAAAATTTAGGCCTAAGAGTCACCCCCAAAGAGAGCCTCTTTTTTTGCTCAGATGTGGCCCCTCTCTCCAGCCAACACAATGAGCAGTCTCACCACCCTACCCCTCTCTATGTGGGACATGACTCTCAGGGGTGTGGACCTTCCTGGAAGTGTGGGACAGAGATCTTGGAATGAGTGGAGACTCAGCATCAAGAGATTGAGAAAAACCCCAGAATGAGCTGAGACTTAGCATCAAGGGATTGAGAAAACCTTCTCGACCAAAAGGGGAAGAGGGAAATGAGATAAAGTGTCAATGGCTGAGAGATTCCAAACAGAGTGAAGAGGTTATCCTGGAGGTTATTCTTATGCATCAAGTAGATATCATCTTGTTACTCAAGATATAATGAAGAGGCTGGAGGGAACTGCCTGAAAATGTAGAGCTATGTTCCAGTAGCCATGTTTCTTGGGGATGATTGAATGATACACCTGAAACATGTGACTGTGTGATTGTGAAAACTTTATGTCCGATGCTCCTTTTATCTACCTTGTCAACAGACGAGTAAAACTATGGAATAAAAATAAATAGTAGGGGAAACAAATGTTAAAATAAATTTAGTTTGAAATGCTGGTGATCAATGAAGGCAAGAGGTAAGGGGTATGATAGGTATAATCTTTTTTTTTTCTTTCCTGTGTTCGTTTTATTTCTTTTTCTATTGTCTTTTTATTTCTTTTTCTGAATTAATGCAAATGTTCTAAGAAATGATGAATATGCAACTAGGTGATGATATTGTCAATTACTGATTATGTATGTTGTTTTATTTTGTTTCTTATTTTTTTAATTAATAAATAAATTTAAAAAAGAGGACAGCAAAAAAAAAAGAATTACTAGAGAACAATTAAAGGGAGTGGTAAGGGGTATAGAAAAAAATAGGGGAACAAAGGTTAAAATCTATAGAGTAGATGGAAATACTAGTGGTCAATGAGAGGGAGGGGTAAGGGGTATATTATGCATGAGGTTTTTCTTTTTTCTTCTTACTTCTTTTTCTGGAGTGATGCAAATGTTCTAAAAAATGATCATGGTGATGAATATACTACTATGTGATGATATTGTGAGCCATTGATTGTACACCACACACAGAATGTTTGTATTTTAAGAATGTTCATGTTTGTGTATTGGTTTGGTTTGATAACAAAAAACAAATTAAAAAAAAATAGGGCACATGGAGAGACTTCTGGAATGGCTGGAAAGTTACATTTCTTGACCTAGTAGTGGTTATAAGACTTTTGCCTTATAATATTTCATTAAACCATGAATTCATTATAAAAAAAAATTTCCGATGAGGTCAAACTCCTGAATGAAGGCTTTTCTACACTGATCATACTTAAAGGGGGCTACTAGAATAGAGGATGACCTAGGGCAACATTTCTCAGACTTATATTCATGAAACTTCTTCTCCTGGCCTCTACTGTGATTAAGTCTAAATTATGTTTCAAACTCTCTCCAGAAGAGTTACATTTATAAAGGCATTTCCTTGTAAAATTAATGTCTGAGTTCAAAGAAGACATTTTCCCAACTTTTGTAAATTCACTGTTTTTTTCCTCAGTTAAGGTTTTCTCAGATATGGCTGCAACTCTTTCCTGTTCTCTCTCCTTTGGCTCACCAACTTCACAGTCTTCTAAGAAGGAATAAAAAACAAACAAACAAAAATCCCAAGCATTATATTATTAGTATAATTTCAGAAATAATCTAATGTGGAGTCAATTCTTTGGTTTTGTTTCACAATAGGAAAGGAGTCCAAGTGAAAATTTATTTAAGATTGTGTAGTACTTGGAAGTAAAAGTCCTCAAAAGATTTGAGCAGAAAAACTAACGTATGAATCTAAAGGATCTTTGAATGGTTTTAATGTGACTTTGTGCAGTACAGAAATCAGGGCAATGAGCAGATAAAAAAGGACATATGATGAGATTAAAGGCTAAAATTATATAGAATCAAAAGAATCCATCAAGGGTGATGGCCAAGAGAGTAGCATGATTAGGTGAATCATCAAAGAACAAATCATGCAGCTAAACATAACAAATTGAATAACATACATTTGTTTCCACTCTCTCCCAAAATTCTACTAAAGTAGAAGAGAAAAAGAAGACATAAAACCACAAGGACAAAGATAGCTGGAATAAGTACAGAAGTATATGTACTATGTCCTATTTTTGCAAACCGGAAAACTGAAGGAGGATTGTCCATGGACAGCAAAGCTGAGAGAGATGTTATGAAAGTACTTTTTAGGAAAATGTAGAAATGTTGATTTGTGCCACAAAAGTAGGAAGGCATCAGAAATGGGTGAAACAAAGTACCTCAAAAGATGAAGATGAATGTTATTGCTGAACATGAAGAGGTTATAACTCTCACCCCACAGAACCCACAGTTCCTATTCCTCCACTCTAGATAATGGAAGTTACATTTCATGGAGTCATGCCATGAGAGGCTCCAGATGAAACCTCTAAGAAAGGAATAAAACTGAGATTAAATGAAAATATACATATTGAATGGTGAGAATCTCCAATTCTCCAGTCTTTCTTGTAATTCCTCAGAATACTGATACTCAGTAATATACTTAATATGTAAAATATGGAAGAAATATATTCAGGAGAAATTGAAGAGATTCAGAGAGAAAAGGCAATGGTATATTTATACCTGCAACCTTCTTGTCTTCCTTCCCTTGCAAATGCTGGCCGCGGCCCAGTAACACCACAATGAACTGCCATTAGTTGATATGGGTCTTGCCTAAACACAAACTCAAATCACTTCTTTAGGCATTGTATCTGAAGATAAATGGACAACCAAGAATTATAAAATATTTCAAAGAAATCTCTAAATTGCTAGCAGGAAAAAAAGATATGAGAGGTAGGTAAGGAAATCTGATAAAATGCAGCAAAGCAAGGAGAAAAAGACAGCTTAACAACAGTAAACAGTGAGAATGGTGGCTTCAAAATGATGGAATATGAAGCTTCAAAAATCTGATCCCATCACAGAAATACTGAAACTAAGCAAAAATGGTCAGAACTCTGGAAAACAAATAACATTTTATAGCAACAAAGTGAGTATGAAAGCAAAAAGCTGGCATTATTCTGGAAGTGGCTTACTGGCACTCCTTTTCTGTTTCTGTCAAATGGGATCTTTCTCTTTCTGTTCCTTATACCTCCATGTAAAAATTCCCTTTGCTTATATGGACTACAGTCATATTGATTAAGCCACACACCATTTCAGATCAACCTGGTCTCAATAGGAATTCTGAAGAGTTCATACTCACAGCATCAGGGGTTGGAATTTGAACATATCTTTGTGGATCGCATGATTCATTCTGCCACAAACACTACAATTTTCAACAATCAAAAAAAATCAAACAAACATTAAACCCTGGGGAAAAGGGAATATGTGATTTCCAGAGTTAACATTAAAATATTCAAATATTCAGATTTTTACAGTAAAAAATGAATACAAAGAAATAGGGAAAGACAGCCAATTCAAACAAAGCAACAGAAGTCATCAGTGAGGATAACTAGACAAGGAAAACACATGTCAAAGATATTAATTCAACTGTTCTAGTCATATCTAGTAAGCTTAAGGAAAATGTCAATAAAGGACTAAGGGAAATCATTAAATCAATATATAGACAAAACATGAATTTCAGTTAAAAGATAGAAATTAGAAAAAGGGACCAAACTGAAATTCTTAGAGCTGAAAAGTACAATGAAAAGAATTTAAAGGCAATAGAGGAGTTCACAGGAGATTTCAACAGGTAGAAAAATGATTACACAACTTCAAAGCCAGGTCAATTGAAACTGCCTAGCCTGAGCAGAAAAAAAAAAAAAGAGGAAAATGAATAAAGCATAAGAAACAAGTAGGAAACCATCAAGCATATGAACATACACATTAAGAGAGTCCCAGAAGAAAGGGACAGACAATATATGAAATAATGACCAAAAACTTCCCCCAAATGGACAAAAGACATGAATATACAGATCCAAGGTCAATAAATGTCAAAGAAGATAAACTCAAAGACATTTGTGTCAATACACATTATAATCAAACTGATAATGCCAATTACAAAGAAAGAATTCTGACAAGAGCAACAGAACTGATTTGTCAAGTACATAGGAATCCTAAATAAGATGAACAATTTCTCATCAAAATCCATGGAGGCCAGAAGGCAGTGGGGTGATATAGTGACAGTGCAGAATGGCAAAAATGTCAAACAAGAATTTTATATCCAGCAAAATAACCTTAAAAATGACATATTTAAGACATTTCCAGAAAAACAAAAGTGGAGGGAGTTAATTGCTAGACTTATCCTAAAAGAAATGATAAAGAATGTAAAGAAAAGGACACTATATAGCAACATGAAACTGTATAAAGAGATAAAAATCTACAATAAAAATAACTACATGGATAAATAAGAGCATTATTGTATTTTTGGTTTGTGGCTTAACTTTGTACTTCTTAAATGATACATAGATAAAGTGTAAGAAGTTTATGTTATTGGCCATACAAAGTACAAAAATATAATTTTTTTAGAACATAAAGGGAGTAAGAACATTAGTTTTACAGTTTGTTCTAAAGTTCAAAAGTGTGAGCCCTCACACTTTTTCAAGATGATTTTGACTATTCAAGGCCCTTTATGCATCCAAATAAATTTGATAATTAACTTTCGATTATTGTAAAGTAGGCTGTTGGAATTTTGATTGGGATTGCATTGACTCTGCAGATCAATTTTGGTAGAACTGATATCTTAATGATAGCCTTCCAATTCATGAACATGGATGTCTTTCCATTATTTAGGTCTTCTTTGGTTTCTTTTAGCAATGTTTTGTAGTTGTTTGTGTATAGGGCCTTTACATCTTAAGTTTATTCCTCGATATTTAATTAGCTGTTATTGTAAATGGAATTTTTTTCTTGATTACCTCCTCAGATAGCTTATTACTAGTGTATAGAAACATTACTGATTTTGCATGTTGATCCTGTACCCTGCTACTTTGCTGAACTCATTTATTAGTTCTAGTGGCTTCGTTTTATATTTCTCAGGATTTCCTACATATAAGATCATGTCATCTTCAAAGAGTGAAAGTTTTACTTCTGCCTTTCCAATATAGATTCCTTTTATTTTTCTTGCATAATAGCTCTAGCTAGAAATTCCAGCACAGTTGCTGAAGTTGAATAACAATGCTGGGGACGGGCCCCAGTGGCTCAGCAGGCAAGAATGCTTGCCTGCCATGCCAGAGGACCCGGATTCGATTCCTGGTGCCTGCCCATGTAAAAACAAACAAACAAACAAAAAAAACAATGCTGGGTGAGCAACCTTGTCTTGTTCCAGATCTTAGAGGGGAAGGCTTTCAGTCCTTCTCCATTGAGTATGATTTCAGCTGTAAGTTTTTCTCACATGTCCTTTATCATGCTGAGGACGTTTCCTTTGATTCCTATCTTTCAAAATGGTTTTACCAAGACAGGATGTTTGATTTTGTCAAATGTATTTTCTACATAAAGTGAGATGATCATGTGTTTTCACCCTTTGACTTACTAATGTTGGTATATTATCGTAATTGATTTTCTTTTGTTGAACCACTCTTGAGTACCTGTGATAAACCTAATTTATTGTGGTGTATAATACTTTAAATGTGCTGTCAAATTGCAAGTGTTTCATATGAGGATTTTTTTTGCATCTATATTTGTTAGAGTGGTTGGTCTTTCTTGTATCTTTGCCTGGCTTTGGTATTAGAGTGATGATGGCTTCATAGAATGAATTGGGTAGGCTTCCCTCCTCTTCAATTTTTTGAAATGCTTGAAGCATGATTGGTACTAATTCTTGGAATCCTTGGTGGAATTCACCTGTGAAGCCATCTGATCCTGAACTTTTCTTTCATGTCAGGTTTGTGATGACTGATTCAATCTATTCACTTGTGATTGGTTTGGTGAGGTCTTCTTTTTCTTCTAGAGTCAGTTTACATTCTTCATGTATTTTTAGGAAGTTGTCCATATCAAATGAGTTGTCCAGTTTGTTGCCATACAGTTGCTCATAATATGCTCTTATGATCTCATTAACTTACATGAGGTCAGTAGTAATGTCCCTCCCATTTCTGATTTTATTTGCATCTTCTCTTTTTTCCTTTCTCTAGCTAAAGGTCCATCAATTTTATTGTGTTTTCTGAAAGAACGAACTTCTAATTTTGATGATACCCTCTACTGGTTTTGTTCTCAACTTCATTTATTTCTGCTCTCATCATTCTTTCCTTCTGTTCACTTTGGGATTAGTTTATTATTCTTTATCCAGTTCTTTGAGGTGTACAGTTAAGTCTTCTATTTTAGCTCTTTCTTCTTTTTTAATAGGGGCATTTAGGGCAATAAATTTCCCTCTCAAAATTGCCTTCACTTCACCTAAGATTAAATATGTTATGCTATTTTCATTTGTTTCAAGATATTTACTGGTATCTCTTTAAATCTCTTCTCTGACACACTGGTTGTTTAAGAAAATGTTGTTTATCCTCCATAAATTTCAATTTTCCCAGTCCTCCACCTGTTATTGATTTCCAACTTCATTCATTATGATCAGCATGTACTGGCTTGCTAAAGGTGCCAGAATGCACCTTTAAAAAGGGAATTTATTTAGTTGTAAGTTTACAGTTCTAAGGCTATAAAAATGTTCAAACTAAGGCATCCAGAGAAAGATACCTTGGCTCAACAAGGGCTGATGGGTCTAGAACTCCTCTGTCAATTGGAAAGGCACATAGCATCATTTGCTAGCCTTCTCTCCCTCACATTTCAAAAGGCTTCCCTAGGGGGTTTCTTTCTTCATCTCTGTTCTAGTTTGCTAGCTGTCAGAATGCAATATACCAGAAATGGAATGGCTTTTAAAAAGGGGAGTTTAATAAGTTGCTAGTTTACAGTTCTAAGGCCAAGAAAATGTTCCAATTAAAACAAGTCTATAGAAATGTCCAAACTAAGGCATACATGGAAAGACACCTTGGTTCAAGAAAACTGATGATGTTTAGCATTTTTCTCTCAGCTGGAAGGGCACATGGCAAATATGGTGGCACCTGCTGTGCTTTCTCTCCAGGCCTCTTGTTTCATGAAGCTCCCCAAGAGACATTTTCCTTCGTCATCTCCAAAAGTTGCTGGCTGGTGGATTCTCAGCTTTGTGGTTCTGCGGTGTTCTCTACTCTCCCAGGTCTCAAGCCATTTCCAAAAATTCTTCTTCTTTTAAAAGATTCCAATAAAGTAATCAAGACCCACCTGGAATGGGTAGAGACACATCTCCACCTAATCAAGTTTAATACCTACACTTCATTGAGTCACATCTCCATGGAGATAATCTAATTAAAGTTTCCAAGATACAATACTAAATATGATTAGAAGAAATGGCTGTCTTTACAAAATGGGATTAGGATTAAAACATGGCTTTTCTAGGGTACATAAATCCTTTTAAACCAGTACAATCTCTAAAGGTCTCTGGCTGTGTGAGCTCTAAAACTTTTTCCAAAATTATCCTTCTTAAAGGGCTCCAATAAGCAATCCCACCTTGAATAGTGAACACATTTTCATGGAAACACCCTAATCAAATTGGCATACCCATCACATCTCCAGGGAGATAAACTAATCAAAAGTTTCCACCATACAGTATTCAATCAGGATGAAAAGAAATGGCCTCGCACACAAGAATGGGTCAGGAAAAAAGAATAGCTTTTGTGGGGTACATAATAGTTTCAAACCAGTACACTCCACACTCTGGACCCCCAAAACACATGTTCTTTCCATACATTTATCCCATCACAATATCATAAAAGCCTTAAACCATGTCAGTAACAACATAAAAACCATACAAAGTGAAAAAGAGTACAAAATCTCACCGAAGTCAGTTACTGTCAGGGTGTGCTCTTAAGGGAAAAAAAAAATTCTACTCTGGCTCTGGACCTGTAAAACTCAGAATGAGTTATATGCTGCCAATATACAAAGGAGGACAGTCATAGGGTACATATTTCCACTGCCACTGGGAGAAATCAAAAGGTAAACAGGAGTCACCCAGACCCAAACAATTCTGAAAACATGCAGGGCAAACTACATTGGATTTCAAAGTCTGAGAGTCATTCATCCTTGAGGCTTTAGAAACCAGCAGTCCCACCCTTTCCAACGGCTTAAGCAGTGGTCTTGCTTTCTCCAGATGCTGAGGTGAGGGCTGAAGACTGGGGCACACTGGAGGACTAACTTTCTTTCGAATCCACCCTCTCCAAGCTTTGGGGTAGCACCTGGGATCTCTGCCATCTTCAGGGCAAATGTTGAATCCCTCCAGAAAAATGCAGTGGTAGCCAGGTTCCTCCTATTCCCTGGCTTACGTGCTCCACCCTCTCTGAGGCCTGGGGTGATGGGTGACAAAACTCTTCCTAAGCATGAAGGCCTGCCCTCTGCCTTTGGAGTAAATTCACCCTCTCCAAATACATGAGTGGGTCCGCTCTCCTGGTCTGAGGTTACTTGGTTTCCGTCCTTAGCTTCCATGGTTCAGTCTCTGAAGTCATTTTTGCTTCAATTTGTCCCTTTTCTGTTCCTTTTTGTCCAGACTGGCAATGGTTCCATTTATACAGATTCTGTAACATTCCTGTTGGTTTTCTATGCAGGGATCATAACCATCAGACAATAGGCCTTTCCACAAATCCTTTCTGTATCACTCCGTCTCCAATCCTCACTTGTTCTGTAATGGTTGGCTGCATCCATGTTTGGTTAAATCCTCACATGAGGCCTTATACACAAGACTGCCCCTTTTATTACTATATAGTGTCCTTCTTTATCTCTTGTCAGTTTTATGAAGTTTATTTGACTAATATTAGTACAGCTCCCCTAACTCTTCTCTCATTCCTGTTTGCATGGGCTATCTTTTTCTAACTATTCTCTTTCATCCTATTTGTATCCTTGGGTCTAAAGTGAGTGTCTTGAAGACAGCATATAGATGGATCATGTTTTTATTATCCTTCTGCTTATCTCTATATTTTGTTTCTTTTTTTGTCTGTGTATTTTTATTGGGAAGTTATATCTATTAACATTCAATTTTATTACTATAAAGGTAGAACTTCTACCATTTGGTCCTTTGGATTTTATTTGCCATATCTTATTTTTTCCCTCTTTGTCCCCTTTTATTTACCCTTACTGATAGTTTTCACTTTTATGCTCTCCTCCAAGCCTCTCTTTCCTGTCTTTTCCTATCAGCCTGTGCACTCCCATTAGTATTTCTCGTATAGTATTTCTCATAGAGCTAGCCTCTTATTAACATACACATGCACAGAAACACACACACACAAACCAAACCACTACTTCTTGCTTAAGGCAAAACCTACAGTAGACAATGATGGTTGTTAATTAACACTGTAATACTCTCATTAATTTAAACAAGGGCTATACCTTACCTAAATGTCAATAACGGGGGTTAAATGGGTATGGAATTTTTTTCAAGAGATGTGAATGTTCTCATATTAATCATGCTGGTGAATGTCTAACTATGTAATTATACCAGAAGTCACTGATTATAAATTTAGAATGGATTGTATGGCATGTAAATAAAACTGGTTTTTGAAAAAAGCACTAGAAAATTATGAGTGCTGGAGGGAATGTGGAGAAATACATATTTACTGTTGGTGGTAATGTAGAATGGTGTAGCCAGTCTGGAAAGCAGTTTGACAGTTCCTCAGGAAGCTAAGTATAAAATTGCCATATGATACAGCAACCCCATTACTAGGTATACATTCAGAAGAACTGAAACCAGGGACACTAATGGATATTTGGAGACCCATGTTCCTGGTGGCATTATTCACGATTGCCAATGAATGGTGGTGTCCCAGGTGTCCATTAACTGAGGAGTCAATGGGCAAATAGTGATGTATACATATGATGGAAGACTGTGCAGCTATATGAAGGAAGTTGTGATGCATGCAACAATGTGGATGAACACTGAGGTCATTATGTTGCATTATGTAACAATCATAAATTTTTATGCTCCAACCAAGGAGCTCCAAAGTACATGAGACACACATTGACAAAATTGAAGGGAGCGATAGATGTTTCAACAATAACAGTAGGAGACTTCAATACACCACTCTCCTCTATAGATAGAATAACCAGACAGAAGATCAACAAGGAAATAGATAAGTTAAATAACTTGATAAATGAATTAGACCTAATATATATATATGTCATTGCACCACAAAGCACAAGGATATACATTCTTCTCTAGTGCTCATGGAACATTCTTCAGGATAGATCATAGGCTGGGGCACAAAACAGGTCTTTATAAATTTAGTAACACTGAAATTATTCAAAGTACTTTCTATGATCCCACTGGGATGAAGCTGGATCTCAATAACCACCAAAGAATGAGAACATTCACAAATACATGGAGATTAAATAACACACTCTTAAACCAGTGGGTCAAAGAAGAAATTACGAGAGAAATAAGGAGGTATCTGGAGATGAATGAAAATGCAAATACAACTTATCAGAACTTATAGGATGTGGCAAAGGCTGTTTGAGAGGGAAATTTATTGCCCTAAATGCCTATATTAAAAAACAAGAAAGAGCAAAAATTGAGGAGGATTTTAACAGCACACCTGGAGGAACTTGAGAAAGAACTTGAGAAAGAACAGCAAACTAACCCCAAAGCAAACAGAAGAAGAGAAATAACAAAGATTAAAGCAGAGACAAATGAATGGGAGAACAACAGAACCAATACAACCAAAAGTTGGTTCTTTGAGAAAATCAGTAAAATTGATTTTCTGACAAGACTGACAAAGAAAAAAAGAGAGAGGATGCAAATAAACAAACTCACAAATGAGAAGGAGTACATTACCACAGAGCCTGAAGAAATAAAAGAAATCATAAGAGGATACTATGAACAACTATACATCAACAAAGTAGACAACTTAGATGAAATGGACAAATTCCTGGAGATACACAAACAAGCTACACTGACCAGGAAAAAACAGAAAATCTCAACAAATCTCTATCACAAGTAAAAAGATTCAATCAGTCATCAAAAATCTTCCTACAAAAAAAGCCCAGGGCCAGATGGCTTCACAGAGGAATTTTATCAACATTCCAGGAAGAACTAACACCAATCCTACTCAAACACTTAAAAAAAAATTGAGGAAAAAGGAACTCTACCTAACTCATTTTATGAAGCTAATATCATTTTAATACCCAAACTGAGTAAAGATGCTATAAGAAAGAAAAATTATAGGCCAATCTCCCTAATGAACTAGATGCAAAAATTCTCAATAAAAATATTAGCAAATCGAATCCAACAGCACATGAACAGAATTACACACTATGACCAACCAAGTGGGATTTAAATTAGGAATGCAAGGATGATTCAATGCAAGAAATCAATTAATGTAATACAGCATATTAACAAATTGAATGGGAAAAATCACATGATCATCTCGATTGATGCTGAAAAAGAATTTGACAAAATTCAGCATCTTTTCCAGTAAAATACTCCAAAAGATAGGAATTAGTGACAACTACCTCAACATGATAAAGGGAATATATGAAAAAACAATAGCCAGCATTGTATTCAATGGAGAGAGACTGAAAGCCTTGCCCCTAAGATCAGTACAAGACAAGGATGCCCACTGTCACTACTATTATTCAACATTGTGCTAGAAATTCTAGCTAGAGCAATCAGGCAGGACAAAGAAATAAAAGGCATCCAAATTGGAAAGGAAGATGTAAAACTCTCATTATTTGAAGATGATATGATATTATACTTGGAAGATCCTGAGAAATCTACAGCAAAGTTACTTGAGCTAATAAACAAATTCAGCAAGATGGTGGGATATAAAATTAATGTGCAAATATCAGTAATATTTCTACACACAAGCAATGACCTAGCTGAGGAGTCAGTTAAGGAAAAAATTCCATTCAATATAGCAACTAAAAGAATCAAGTATTTAGGAATGAACTCAACTAGGGATGTAGAGGACTTGTATACAGAAAACTACATAACATTACTAAAAGAAATCAAAAGAGATCTAAATAGGTGGAAAGACATTTCCTGCTCATGGACAGGAAGGCTAAATATAGTTAAGATGTCAATTCTCCCCAACAGATCTAAAGATTCAAAACAGTACCAATCAAAATTCCAACAACCTACTTTGAAGATTTGGAAAAGCTAATTACCAAACACATATGGAAGGGAAAGAGACCCCGAATAGCTAAAAGCATTCTAAAAAAGAAGAACAAAGTGGGAGGATTAACACTCCCTGACTTTAAAATCTATTATAAAGCCACAGTGGACAAAACAGCATGGTACTGGCACAAAGACAGAAGCACTGACCACTGGAATCAAATCGAGAGTGCAGAATTAGACCACCAAATCTGTGGTCAACTAATTTTTTTTCTTTTTTTACATGGGCAGGCACCGGGAAACAAACCCGGGTCTTTGACATCACAGGCGAGAATTTTGCCTGCTGAACCACCATGGCCTGCCCAAGGTCAACTGATTTTTGACAAGGCCCCCAAATCTTCTGAACTGGGAAAAAATAGTCTTTTCAATAACTGGACATGGAAGAACTGGATATCAATAGCCAAAAGAATGAAAGAGGACTCCTATCTTACACCATACAAAAAATTAACTCAAAGTTGATCAAACATTAAATATAAGAACCAGCACCATAAAGCTTCTAGAAGAAAATGTAGGGAAACATCTTCAAGACCTAGTAATAGGAAATAGCTTCCTAAACTTTATACCCAAAGCATAAGCAACAAAAGAAAAAAATAGATAAATGGGAACTCCTCAAAATCAAATGTTTCTGCACTTGAAAAGACTGTCAAAAAGGTGAAGAGGCAGCCAACTCAATGGGAGAAAATATTTGGAAATCACATACCAGACAAAGGCTTGATTTCCTGTATATACAAAGGAATCATAGAACTCAACAACAAAAGAACAAAAAGCTCAATTATAAAATGGGCTCAAGATTTGAATAGGCATTCTTCTGAAGAGCAAATACAGATGGTTCAAAAGCACATGAAGAGATGCTCATTTTCATTGGTTATAAAGGAAATGCAGATCAAGACTACATGAGATACCTCCTGTGTTAGTTAGATTCAGTTGTCAACTTGGCCAGGTGAGCATACCTAGTCTTGTTGCTGTGGACATAAGCCAACGGTACATGAACCTCATCTGTTGCCAGTTGCATCTGCAGTCAGCTAGGAGGCGTGTCTGCTGCAATGAGTGATGTTTGGCTTAATTGGCTGGTGCTTAAATGAGAGAACACAACGTAGCACAGCCTAAGCAGCTCGGCATTCCTCATCTCAGCACTTGCAGCTCAGCCCAGGCCTTTGGAGATGGAGAAAGAAGTCACCCCGGGGAAAGTTGTTGGAACCCAAGGGCCTGGAGAGAAGACCAGCAGAGACCATCCTGTGCCTTCCACATAAGAAAGAGCCTCAGTGGAAAGTTAGCTGCCTTTCCTCTG